>JAXCGZ010004473.1:0-20000 GCA_037179515.1 Halocaridina rubra
TAAATCTGAAAAAAAATAGCAAAAAGGAAAAGGCCGTTTAAGGAATACCTAAAAAGATTGTGACGAAGGAAATAAGCAATTAAAAGTTGAATAGAAAAAGTCTGAAACAATAACGGGCGAACTTTATGTAGTAGGTTAGCCCATGGCATCAGCAGCCCGTTGTGATACTACAGCTGAAAGGTCTATTGGATTTGAATAGGACTGTCCAGGACAGTTTGATGTTAAGTCTTCCTTCAGTTACAGTTCTGTTTCTATGCCTGTCCCGGTGTCACACTCATTAAAAAAATTATTCTTGGGTATTCGTTTCACATCTCTTATTAACCTTCCACATCTGACAAGTCACAATACTTCCCATCTCTATTTCTCTTTATGTGTTCTTCGTGGCCAGGCTCGATGAGGGCAGATTTTTTTTTTTTTTTTTTTTTTTGGGGGGGGGGGCTCGTCCTGGTGGCACAATCATAAAAAAAGAATAGAATAAGTTCGAAGCAATAACGAAGAAACTATTAAGATGGAAAAAGTCTGACGCAATAACGGACAAACTAAACTATATATATATATATATATATATATATATATATATATATATATATATATATATATATATATATATATATATATATATATATATATATATATATATATATATATATATATATATATATATATATATATATATATATATATGTGTGTGTGTGTGTGTGTGTGTGTGTGTGTGTGTGTGTGTGTGTGTGTGTGTGTGTGTGTGTGTGTGTGTGTGTGTTTGGTTACCTAATTGTGCTTACGGGAAAGAGCCCAAAGCTCGTATCTTCCCGTCTCCTGGTCGGTCCCATTTTGTACTTAGTGATACTTATCATACCTGTCCTTAAAACTATGCATTGAGTTAGCATTAACTACCTTCTCGTTTAGCGAATTCCAATTATCAGCTACTCTTACACTGAAAAAGTACTTCCATACATCCTGCAAAGAAGTTTTCTTAAGGGCTAAAAAGACGATCAATATTACTGACAGTATTTCCTGTACTGTCATTATTACTGTCGGTGTGTCCATCATATGGACGTAGTAGTTCACACCAATAGAATAGTGTCAGTATTTTTACTGACAGTAATAATGATCATCTGTACCCCCCTTTACGAAGCTTCAAACTATGACCTCTAGTTCTAGAGCCAGCCAAATCAAAATATTGATCCTTATCCACTCTATCGTAACCATGAAGGAATTTAAAGACTGTCACCATATCCCCCCTCAATCTTCTTGCTTCGAGTGATAATAAGTCTAATTCCCTCAGCCTCTCATCATAACTGAGATTACGTATTTCTGGCACCAGTTTTGTGGCATGTCTTTTAACTTTTTCAAGCTTAGCTACGTTGCTTTTTCAAGTGCGGATTCCAAAATGGGGGCTGCATTTTGAAGCTTTAGCCTCACATACGTTATATAAATATTTCTGAACATTTCCTTGTCCATGTGCCTGAAGGCTACCCTTACATTTGATAAGAATGCATATGCTGCCCTTACTATGCCATTTATATGTATTTCTGGAGACAAATCTGCCAGTATCTTTACTCCTAGATCTCTCTCATTTTCTGTCTCTTGAAGTTGTACTCCAGCCACCGAGTAGTCAAGCTTGGGCCTTCTTGCACTTGTACCCATTCTCATTACCTTACATTTTGAAGCATTGAATTTCATTAGCCACTTTTCTGACCACTCATGCAGATTATTTAGATCCTCCTGAAGTTCTCTACCATTGTTCTCGTTTTTTACTTTCTTCACAATCTTTGCATCATCTGCAAACATATTCATGAATGAATTTACAGACTCTGGTAGGTCATTTACATATACAAGGAACAAAAGTGGCCCTAAAACTGAACCCTGTGGAACTCCACTACTAACTCTTCTCCATTCAGACACTGAGTGTCTTACTCTAACCCTCTGTTCCCTACCTTCTAAGTAAGTTTTTATCCATTCTAAAACATTTCCACCTATTCTAGCCATTGATTGCAGCTTCCTAATAAGTCTCCCATGTGGAACAGTGTCAAACGCTTTCTGGAAGTCTAGGAATATGCAATCTGCCCAGCCCTCTCTTTCCTGTAAGATTCGGCTTACCTCATCATAAAATTCTAATAAGTTTGTTAATGTTGATCAACCTTCTCTGAGGCCATGTTGCCTCACTGACAAAAAGTTGAAGGATTCCAAGTGAAGAGAGATATGTTTCCTTAGTAGTTTCTCCATAACTTTGCAAACTATGCTGGTCAAGGAAACTGGTCTATAGTTCAGAGCCGTATCCCTCCTTCCCTTTTTGAAGATAGGTATCACATTTGCTTGTTTCCAGCATCTTGGAATCTCCCCTGACTCCAGTGACTTTTTAAATATGATACTTAGTGCCACTGATATTGAGTTTGAGCATTTTTTAAGCACATGAGGGGATATGTCATCAGGACCTGTAGCTTTATGAACATCTAAATCCATCAGCGCTTTGCATACCTCTGTGTGTGTGTGTTTGTGTGTGTCTTTTACTGAAAATCAGAAAGGAAATTGGACCTAGTATGAAGAGTATAAATATTTTGAATGAAAAATAGATACAAAGTTCAAACCTATCATATAAACAATTAAAAAAAAAACATGACAATGCTTAAGAAGGAAATACTGCATAGAAAAATAGTTTAAAGATAATAGATACATAGTTTAGAATTAGATATTTGTGAGGAAAATCGTAAAAGAAATGTTTAAAAAATACAGGGTAAAAATATAAAAAATACAGGAAAAAAAAGCTTGAGGTATAACAGAAAAAAGTTACTCCTAATAGTTGTCAAATAGTTTAATAAGTAAACAGCTAAGAGCCATTAGTAGGTTGACCCATGGCTTCACCCGCCCTTTGAGATACTACAACCAATATAGCTCAGTGTTGAGTCTTCCCTCCTTACACATCAATTACTATCCCTTCAGAATTGACAAGTCACATCAGTCCCCCTCTGTTTCACTTTCCTTAAATAGGAGTAACCAGGACAGCTCGATGTTGAGTCTTCCTTCTTTACACGTATCTTACTGTCTCTTCACATTTGACAAGTCACAACACTCCCCGTCTTTCTCTTTCTTTTCTTGTTTTTAGGTGCCCGGGGCCGAAGGGGGCAGTTTTCAATGCCCGTTCCGGTGCCACATACAATAGTATTTCTGATATCTGCTCTGTGTAAAAAGACAAGAAAAATGATAAGAGTATATTTTTCATTTTGTTTTCCTTTTAAGAGGAGTAGTTGAGGTATGTGTGAATCCGTACCTTGACTTGGCCACCCCCTTCCAAGGGGGAATGGGGCCATGTTGATAGACAGATAGATAGATAGATAGATCGACTTTTGTAACAGAGTAAATATATTTAAACCTGAAACGTGGTCATTATGTTTTGCGCAAAGTCAAGCAGCTTTGGGAGCCATTTTCCATGTAATTATAAGTTTTTGTATATTTGTGATTTTTTTTTCGAATTCACTTTCGATATATATTCCGACCAATGGAGGGTGTATATGATGATAATGATTATAATGAAAATAACAGTACTTATAGAAATATTAATGACAATGATGGTGACGATAATGACAATGATAATGGTAATAATAACTATATTAACAATAATCATACTAGTACTGATACAAATATTAAGTTGATAATAATAGCAATAGTAATAATGCAAGTAATAAATAAAAGTACAAATAATAATTACAGCAAAAATAACAATAACAACTATACAATAATTAAATGTTTGCTTATTAACATAAAAATCCTATTTACCATCTACTAAAAATATTACGTCATTTCCAAAATTGCAATCATAACACACTAGAATAAAGCATACTTTGATCATCCATAATTGAAGACAAATAAACCATGACTCAAATTGATATTTTCTTTGTACAGTTAGGTTAATAAGTGCAGATTCCAAGATGTTTCTGGTAATAATATCTCTACTTACAATGACAGAGGCCCTATTCCAGTCAGTATGGTGATTGCAATCGGAATAATGCTGGAACAAGGCACTGGATGCTTGACAATTTCGAAAGTTATATATATGTTGACTGACACGCTCCTGTGTGTTATATTCAATGGCCCCATAAGTTACAGTCCTCACACAGCCTATGTCTTCGCATTTTGGGCGATAGGGCCAGACATTGTAGTACTGCCTGCGCCCAGACGGCCGATGGGAATATTTTCAGTCAAAATAGATATAGTTCTATATCTTATTGTTCGAATTTATTATCTAATATCTTATTTACATAACATCAAGAAGTAATGCACGGTCGAAATATAACTAAATATTTAGTTCGTCATTTGGGCAAACGTGTTCTCGATTATCGTATTAACACAAGTCACTTGCTTCTGTCACCATTTATACACATCCCTTTTCACTCTCCCACACATAAGACTCACCCCTTTTTATTCCCCACACACATGACTCATCCCTATTCAGTCTCCACACACATAAAACGCATCCCTTGTTACTTCCCCACACACAAACGCATCCCTTTTCACTCCTCCCACACATAAGACACATCCCTCTTCATTCCATCACACACACAACCGCATCTCGTTTCATTCCCCACACACACAAAACGTATGCCTCCTCGCTCCCCCTGACACATCAGACGCATCCTTTTCACTTCCCCACACACAAGACGCATCCCTTTCACTTCCCCACACACAAGACACATCCCTTTTTCACCCTCCACATACACAAACGCATCCTTTTTTCCTCTCCTCCCACACAAGACGCATCCCTTTTCATTCCATCATACACACAAACGCATCCCTTTTCACCCCCCCCCCCTCACGCACAAGACGCCTCCCTCTTCATACCCTCTCACACACAAACGCATCCCATTTCACTTCCCCCACACGCAAACACATCCCATTTCATTCCCTCACACACAAGATGCATCCCTCTTTATTCCCTCGCACACAAGACGCATCCCTCTTCACTCCCTCGCACACAAGACGCATCCCTCTTCACTCCCTCGCACACATGACACATCCCTCTTCATTCCCTCGCACACAAGACACATCCCTCTTCATTCCCTCGCACACAAGACCATCTCTTTTCATTCCCCCATACACGAGACAAATCCCTTTTCACTACTCCCCACAAAAAAGACGCATCCCCTTTCACACTCCCATGCACAAGACAAGTCCCATTTCACTATCCATACACGAGACAAGTCTCTTCTACGACACTCATGCCTACTCACTTTTCTAGATTCTAGAAGCGTCCTTTTTCGCTCTCCCACTTACAGAAAAGTGTCACTTTTCACTGTCATACCTAAAAGCCAAATATAAATAAACTGTAAAACTTTCATGTTTAGGTCAAACAAAGATGAAAATGCTGACACATTTCTACTTCATCTTGCTCATAACAGTCTTCCAGAAGTCAAATACTTGGTGTCTTGGAGCGGCGTGCTTTTGAAAAACATGACTACCCAGTTGAAACTCCGTAACATATTTTTCACCACAAATATAGCATGCATAGGCTCTCTCCTCAGTGTGAATGACCGAATGCTGTTTCAAGATGTACTCTTGAGAAAAGTAGACTCCACAAGTGTCACATTTATATTTGCAATTGTGAAAAATTTTGTACGAATTTTTGCACCGGAAGTTGCACCTGTGACACCAGTAGAGTTCCTCAACTTTGTGTTTTTCGTCTTCGGGACTCTCAACACACCACGAATATTGGTCAGTTGATGAGTAAGAAGGTGGTCGTTGAGGCTGGGAATAGGTGATGCCAGGTCCATACCCAGAGCTAAAGATTCCAGTTCCAAGTCCAGGATTGAAGACTGGTGGTAATCCAGCAAACGGGAAACCATACTGAAATTTCATATACAAATGAATAAATAAATTCACAAATAAATACATGAAAAAACAGCAAAAAATAGAGTAATATTTATGTACAAAATATATAAACACGAGCATTTCGAAATAAGAAAAAATCTGTCAGAGATGAAAATCTATGAAAACGAAAATCACTTACAAATATATAAGTAAGTAAGTAAGTAAGTAAGTAAGTAAGTAAGTAAGTAAGTAAGTAAGTAAGTAAGTAAGTAAGTAAGTAAGTAAGTAAGTAAGTAAGTAAGTAAGTAAGTAAGTAAGTAAGTAAGTAAGTAAGTAAGTAAGTAAGTAAGTTAGTAAGTAAGTAAGTAAGTAAGTAAGTAAGTAAGTAAGTAAGCAAGTAAGTAAGTAAGTAAGTGAGTGGGTTCAGTTCCGCTTCTTCTACTAAGGGCTAGGATGGTTGCCTTCTTGCGAAGGGCTTGTTTTGACAGATGTGAGTGCATGCGCTTGCTAAATCAGTGAGTAAATTTATAAAAAAAAAAATTGATACATAAATGAAATGATAAGTAAACAGACATAAGCAAATGACCAAACAAGTAAATGCATATATGACAAAGTAATTATTATCAAACACATGATTTAATCCACGAATAATAATAGTAATATACAAAGTAGTTACTTACAGCTTGTTCCATACTATCTAAAGAATCCAACCAAGTCTCTCTAAGACTGAATTTTTTATTTTATTTTATCAAAGACAACCTCGCCTTGAAAACTTCCTTCACGTGGATTTATTAGCACAAACTATCTAACTTCGATCTAAAATGCTATTTAAGCTCCTCAAACAAGCGGATTTATTCTTACAAACTCTTTGCCTGTTATTATTGATTATTACCCCAATTACAGATATTATTATTATTGTTATTATTATTATTATTATTATTATTATTATTATTATTATTATTATTATTATTATTATTATTATTATTATTATTATTTGTTTATTATCATTATTAATAGTTTATTATCATTATTATTAGTATAATAATAATATTAATAATAATAATAATAATAATAATAATAATAATAATAATAATAATAATAATAATAATAATAGTAATAATAATGATAATAATAATAATAATAATAATAATAATAATAATAATAATAATAATAATAATAATAATAATAATAATAATAATAATTAATTATTATTATTATTATTATTATTATTATTATTATTATTATTATTATTATTATTATTATTATTATTATTATTATTATTATTATTATTATTATTATTATTATTATTATTATTATTATTATTATTATTATTATTATTATTATTATTATTATTATTATTATTATTATTATTATTATCATTATTATTATTATTTTTATTATTATTATTATTATTATTATTATTATTATTATTATTATTATTATTATTATTATTATTATTATTATTATCATTATTATTATTATTATTATTATTATTATTATTATTATTATTATTATTATTATTATTATTAATATTATTATTATTATTATTACTATTATTATCATTATTATTATTATTATTATTATTATTATTATTATTATTATTATTATTATTATTATTATCATCATCATTATTACAAGAATTGAAATATCATAATGACGTAATAAATTAATAGCACTATTAAAAGGTAATCATCATCATCAACATCAGGGTAACTAATCAAAATCAGTATGAACGTTTTCGTAATAGGAAAGAGAAAGAAATGAAAATTGACTCTTAGCCCACCCTTTAGCTTCGAGTGGTAGTAAAACTAACTTCTTCAATCTTTCCTCATAACTGAGATGTATCTCTTTTATCAGCTTCGTAGCATGTCTGAATACCCTCGATGATATACTTTGTCAACAATAACCTGTGGTAGCTTTTTCCAATAAGTGTATACTACCCAATTTTGTCAACATCTAAACCAATGTCTTTGATTACTAGATCAAGCAGTGATAGCTCATCTCCTCCTTTGGTCCTTATTGGTTCCAGTAGATGTTGATGCAAGATATTGCCTTGCACACCATATGGGAATATTGCCCCAGATGAATCCTCTTTTCTCTCTATGACTGAAATAATTTTTAATTAATACCCTGCAATTTATTTCACAAACAGTACTTACAACTGAATTCATTACTTCAAATGTATCCATATTTTCTTCCTCATATACCTTCAATCTTTGTAAATTCCTTGGTGGAATATATATTACAGTTATTATAAGGCTAGAAGAACGAAGTGTAACCACACGTTGTATTATTTTGCCTGTTCTTTGTTGTCGGCTACCCCCCAAAATGGGGGGAAATGTCAAGGAAATTATAAATATAATATAACAATGCTCTCTGAACCCCTGTTTACTTGAATGACAATAAACTCTTTAAACTCACTTCCAATATCAATATTTACTCATTCAAGCTGGAACCTTTCACATACAAGCAATGAGTTCCCTCCACCAGTACTCTCAGATCTCTCATCCGTCATTATATTGCAACCCTTAAAAATAACTGCGACACTGTATGTTTTTCACCTAATTTTCTCCCTGCTATTGCTATCATGTCTGCCTTACTGACGTGTATCCTCAACTTTAAGTCTACTATCTTACCAGCTACCCTATTAACAATTGTGTAAAGCATTTTATTTATCACCGATTTGACTGGATGAGCTCAAAAGTAATTCTCCTCTTCATTCCTTCCCTCCTTTAACATTACAGCTTCCTGTAACCAATTTCTATATTTTTCCACTCTGCCTCCGTTCTTTAAGGTCGAATATGCACAGCATTGTATTCTTGATGCTCTTTCATATTTTTTTGTCCTCATCAGTAATTCTTTATATATATCTTATATCAAAGGTTCCTATAATAATTCTTACTTTTCCTCACCTAACGTCCTTACCAAATTGGTGAATGCCAAAAATATTATCTGGACCATTTGATACTCCAAGATCCCTTATTAGTCTAACACTATAGACTTATTATATTCGTGTCTCCCTTATCAAATTTAATCTTTGAGATACCCATATCCCTGCGATTTCTTTATACTACATCTGAGATGGTTTATGTAATACTCTCTTGGTGTGTTTTCACCTCCTGATATCTCTTCTTAACTGTGATTGTGTAAACAAACGAGCGTGCGCATTTGGATCCAAGTAATTACCTAATTGTGATTACCTAATTGTGATTACGAGAGAGAACCCCATGCTCGTAATTCCTCGTCTCCTGGTCAGTTCCATTTTTTTACTTAGTGATATTTATTATACTTATCTTTAAAAATGGATTGAGTCAGCATTAACTACCTCCTCGCTTAACGACTTTAAATCATAAACCAGTCACGCTTAAAAAAAGAAAAGAAAAAAAAAAGTACTTCCTTACATCATGCAAAGAAGTTTTCTTACGAAGCTTCAAACTATGACCTCTATTTCTAGTGCCAACCATATCAAAATATCGATCCCTATCCACTCTGTCTTAACCATGAAGGAATTTTAAAACAGTCACTATATCCCCTCTCATTCTTTTAGCTTAGAATGATGGTAAGTCTAATTCCCTCAGCCTCTCATCATAACTGAGATTGCGTATTTCCGGCACCAGTTTCGTGGCATGTCGTTGAACTTTTTCAGCTTAACTATATGCCTCTTCAAGTGTGGATTCCAAAAGAGGGCTGCATATTCAGGCTTTGCCCTCACATAGGTTACATAAATATTTCTGAACATCTCCTTGTCCATGTGCCTGAAGGCTACCCATATCTTTGCTAAGAAAGCATTTGCTGCCCTTACTATGCCATTTTTATGCATATCTGGAGACAAATCGGGCAGTATATTTACTCCTAGATCTCTCTCATTCTCTGTCTCTTGAAGTATTGCTCCTGCCATTGAGTATTCAAGCATGGGTCTTCTTGCACTTGTACCCATTCTCATTACCTTACATGTAGAAGTACTGAATTTTATTAGCCACTTTTATTACCACTCATGCAGACTATTTATGTCTTCTTGAAGTTCTCTACCATTGTTATCGTTTCTTACTTTCTTCACAATCTCTGCAGCATCTGCAAACCTATTCATGAATGAATTTACAGACTCTGGCAAGTCATTTACATATACAAGGAACAAAAGTGGCCCTAAAAGGTGTAGGAGCGCACATCCGTGCGAACGGTCACAAGTAAAAATATGCAGATGTGTAGGCTTGCAAATAAGTCAGGGCAAAACTAGAAATATAACTGCTATTACTCAGTTAGTTCATATGAACGATGATAGCACTAAAAATGTCACATATCCAGTTATCTATTGAGCTCAAGTGATAATAGGACACACACACACACACACATACACACACACACACACACACACACACACACACACCGATCAGGAGACGGGAAGATACGAGCTTTGGGCTCTTTCCCGTAAACACAATTAGGTAATCACAATTAGGTAATCACACATGCCACGAAACTGGTGCCAGAAATACGCAATCTCAGTTATGATGAGAGGCTGAGGGAATTAGACTTACCATCACTCGAAGCTAGAAGAGTGAGGGGGGATATGGTGACAGTCTTTAAATTCCTTCATGGTTATGATAGAGTGGATAGGGATCGATATTTTGATATGGCTGGCTCTAGAACTAGAGGTCATAGTTTGAAGCTTCGTAAGAAAACTTCTTTGCAGGATGTAAGGAAATACTTTTTCAGTGTAAGAGTAGTTGATAATTGGAATTGCCTAAGCGAGGAGGTAGTTAATGCTATCTCAATCCATAGTTTTAAGGACAGGTATGATAAGTATCACTAAGTCTAAAATGGAACCGATCAGGAGACGGGAAGATACGAGCTTTGGGCTCTTTCCCGTAAGCACAATAAGGTAATCACAATTAGGTAATCACACAATTAGGTAATTACACATACACACATACACACACACACATACTCACCAGGAGACGGGGAGTTACGAGCAGAGGGCTCATTCCCTTAAGTAAGAAAACTTCTTTGCAGGATGTAAGGAAATACTTTTTCAGTGTAAGAGTAGTTGATAAATGGAATTTGCTAAGCGAGGAGGTAGTTAATGCTATCTCAATCCATAGTTTTAAGGACAGGTATGATAAGTATCACTAAGTCTAAAATGGAACCGATCAGGAGACGGGAAGATACGAGCTTTGGGCTCTTTCCCGTAAACACAATTAGGTAATCACAATTACCAGAAAGCGTTTGACACTGTTCCACATGGGAGACTTATTAGGAAGCTGCAATCAATGGCTAGAATAGGTGGAAATGTTTTGGAATGGATAAAAACTTACTTAGAAGGAAGGGAACAGAGGGTTAGAGTAAGACACTCAGTGTCTGAATGGAGAAGAGTTAGTAGTGGAGTTCC
Organism: Halocaridina rubra; assembly: GCA_037179515.1. Classification (NCBI taxonomy): domain Eukaryota; kingdom Metazoa; phylum Arthropoda; class Malacostraca; order Decapoda; family Atyidae; genus Halocaridina; species Halocaridina rubra. The sequence goes on from JAXCGZ010004473.1 coordinate 11,186, forward strand.
ACAGGGTTCAGTTTTAGGGCCACTTTTGTTCCTTGTATATGTAAATGACCTACCAGAGTCTGTAAATTCATTCATGAATATGTTTGCAGATGATGCAAAGATTGTGAAGAAAGTAAAAAACGAGAACAATGGTAGAGAACTTCAGGAGGATCTAAATAATCTGCATGAGCGGTCAGAAAAGTGGCTAATGAAATTCAATACTTCAAAATGTAAGGTAATGATAATGGGTACAAGTGCAAGAAGGCCCAAGCTTGACTACTCGGTGGCTGGGGTACAATTTCAAGAGACAGAAAATGAGAGAGATCTAGGAGTAAACATAATGGCAGATTTGTCTCCAGAAATACATATAAATGGCATAGTAAGGGCAGCATATGCATTCTTATCAAATGTAAGGGTAGCCTTCAGGCACATGGACAAGGAAATGTTCAGAAATATTTATGTAACCTATGTGAGGCCAAAACTCGAATATGCAGCCCCCTTTTGGAATCCGCACTTGAAAAAGCACAAAGCTAAGCTTGAAAAAGTTCAAAGACATGCCACGAAACAGGTGCCAGAAATACGCAATCTCAGTTATTATGAGAGGCTGAGGGAATTAGACTTACCATCACTCGAAGCTAGAAGAGTGAGGGGGGATATGGTAATTCCTTCATGGTTATGATAGAGTGGATAGGGATCGATATTTTGATATGGCTGGCTCTAGAACTAGAGGTCATAGTTTGAAGCTTCGTAAGAAAACTTCTTTGCAGGATGTAAGGAAATACTTTTTCAGTGTAAGAGTAGTTGATAATTGGAATTGGGTAAGCGAGGAGGTAGTTAATGCTATCTCAATCCATAGTTTTAAGGACAGGTATGATAAGTATCACTAAGTAGAAAATGGAACCGATCAGGAGACGGGAAGATACGAGCTTTGGGCTCTTTCCCGTAAACACAATTAAGTAATTACAATTAGGTAATCACCACACACACACAAGAGAGAGAGAGAGAGAGAGAGAGAGAGAGAGAGAGAGAGAGAGAGAGATTCCTAGCTCCCATCCTGGAGGTTGCGATTCCAACTCTTCCGGGTGAGGACTCTGCTTCACCATACTCTCCACTCATTTAATGGAGTACTCACTAAACCTGCTGAGACAGCAGATGCAACAAAAACCTCTTCCTTTAATTTTCTCATTTTGTTTCGGCGGGAGAAAATGTACTAAGTCACTTTGACTGTTTTCTCCTCTGGGCGTAATTGCATTTAGAGGGTGAAAAATAGTTATTTATCTCATTAATTACGGTAATTAAGTTCTATTAAGAAATATTTTATATGTATCAGGTATCATGATGTACAGTGATTTCTAGGTACACATGTATCTGTCGTATTGTAAGAGTACATAGGTACATTCTGTGTACGTAAAGGGAAATGGTTAATCGATAATATTAATTGATACGAAGTTTGAATTCTTGAACTAGAGAGAGCAATATATCCGAAAAAGACGAAAAATTAACCCGAACTATCAGGCTCAAATATATTTTACAAATATTTCTTTATTAAAAAAAAATAAAAAATCCTTATGAAACTAACTGGCGAAAATCTTTTAACCTTGCGCATACATTAACCTTTAGTTAGTATTCGTTCTCATCTCCTGTTCATGATCTATTCGAAATGTTATTTCTTGTGTTTAGTATATCAGGAGAACAGAAAAAGTTACCCCCGTCTCATCGAACACTAGTTTATTTTACGTTTAATTCTTTATAAAAATAGCAGCGTCATTATGAAAGTAATGGGCAAAAATATCATAATTTTGCGCATGCACATAATACGAAATGTTGTTTGCTGGCAACTCGCTAAGATCATCAGAAGATCCGGTATTTTGATGAGCCTCTTGCAATTGAAGTCGTGCCTGTGGGCGGAACGTCAGTCCGTTCAAAGGTGTGGCGGGAGGCAGGTGACTTAAATCGCACTGGGGACTTTTAAACTATCTCTCACTGGAATATCGCCTTAGTCTGTAAAATGACTCAGAACTTGTGGTTATCAGTTGCAGTAATTATAGCTTTTGGTCTGTGTCAAGTTCCATGCCAAAGGTTATTCTTTCCCGGAGAAAATCCTTTAGAATTCAACCAGGACATAAACAATGAATTCGTCCAGCCCTCTGTCGCTAACCAACCTAGGACACCGCCTGAAGGACTCTCCTGCAATCTTCAGCTGGGTCTCATCAACTTCCAAAATAACTGTCACCAACTCTTATCGGAAGGTCCTTGTGAAGATGGCGAATGGCTAGTGATGCTTAGAGGTAGCAACTACGAAGGAGAATGCAAAAAGAGGCCATGCCCCAAGGGATACTTAAGTTTTGAAGGGATTTGCGTCCAAGTAGCCGATTCTAGAGTCTGTCGGAGAGGACAGATATTGTACGCAACACTCACGGGTGAAGCTTATTGTGACTGCGATCAGGATTTTTTCTTCGACCCGTTTCAAGGTCAGTGTTTTACTCAACACGACCAAGCCTCTTGCAGGTTCGGATTCCACTTGGAATTACAACCAGGGAGTGGTTACCCTCAGTGCGTTTTTAATCCATGCGGTATGCCAGGTTATGTTTATCTTCCTGAGAGTAGTAGATGTTTCCGAAAAATGTACCAAGGGCTCTGCAATCATCCTCATACTATTAAACATCATTTCAGCAATATGACGGTGGAGTGTCTCTCTCCTCCATTAAAATCGATTTTTGATCTTCCCAACTGGAAAGGATGCCCTCTTGGATCAGTGTTGGATTATAGAAGAGCAAACTGTAGAGTCGAACTTCGACTTGCTACCCAAAGTAGTTATCCATCGTCCTATGGTCAGTGTGAATGGGGCTCCGTCTTAGACCCCTCTGGAAGAAGGTGCAGAAAAGCTAATCGGCTTTTTAGATGAGTCATACCATTCTACAACACAGATGAATAATTTAAATATGTTCATGTGTGTAGATTGTGTAACTAAATAGATTTTACATTTTTTATTACAAAGAATTTTTTCATAAATCATAACACAGATTTATAACATATATATATATATATATATATATATATATATATATATATATATATATATATATATATATATATATATATATATATATATATATATATATATATATATATATATATATACATATATATATATATATATATATATATATATATATATATATATATATATATATATATATATATATATATGCGTGTGTGTGTGTGTGTGTATATATATATATATATATATATATATATATATATATATATATATATATATATATATATATATATATATATATATATATATATATATATATATATATATATATATATAATAAATAAATAATATATATATATATATATATATATATATATATATATATATATATATATATATGTATATATATATATATATATATATATATATATATATATATATATATATATATATATATATATATATATATATATATATATATATATATATATATATATATATATATAATAATAATAATAATAATAATAATAATAATAATAATAATAATAAGTACAGAAATATTAGACCACATAATTCTTCAATATAAGTGCACATAAACATAAGAATATACGAGCTTGGAACCCTTTTTTCCTTGTTGCGGTCTTTTTGTTTTTCTTCTTCTTCTTGCTTGACTAGTTTTGGCGACTGGCATATCCTTGAGCACATAATCCAGGAAACTACTCATGAACTAACGGAACATACACTTATATAATGTAATAAACAAAGTGAAGTCTTCCACGTACACTTGACTACATTGCATTAATAAACTCTTCTGGATTTTTTTTATTGAAAACTTTGCTAATATAGGTCAGTGAAGACAAAATCTAGCTTGCAGTCTAGTTTTCCAAAATATCTAATATATACCGTGGCTAGAATCAAGTCCAGACAATCATTTTGTTTGGAAGAACCAGAGGGTACACTTTGGACACTTTTTTGAACATTTTTATTTAATACATTTAAATGCCCAAGTAACATCAATTATTTTACACAGGGACCACATCCCTGTGGTAAATGAAATCGATAAAAATAACAACAGTGACCAGATTACTATTTCTCAATTTTATGAACAATGATGTCATTGTCTATCGGTAGATAGATAGTGGAATAGGTCAACTATGTCGGAGGCAACTATTTTTTACGACAATGTTCTTAAGGCCAAATAAAGTCCAGTTTTAAACTATGTAGAAAATTTTCTATATATCTGCCGAGAAGAAGAAATAGGACATGTGCTTTGCTATGCATAATCAGAGCAACTTTGTTACTGGAGACTCCATGTACACATGCGAATATGTCCCTTACTGTGCAAGGAGTCTTACACTAAAACCCAATCAGTGTACTTGGATAGAATCTTGTCTTCTGGATGTTTCATTATAGTTGCTTACGTCATACATGATCACTCCACCTGCCGATAGACTGCAGAAGTACATTAAACGATACTTATCACTTCTATCATGGTATCTATCTCGCTACATCGCCAGTGGCATGCCTGTGGGTCTGTTGAAGGACACACAGGATATTCGAGTTAATCAAAGAATGTATATAAGGCTGAAAAGATTTTAGTACAAAATTGTTCTTTGGAACTACTACTACTCCTACTGCTATACTATTACTGCTACTGCTGCTCCTACATATGTTACTATTGCCACTACTTTTACTGTTAATCTTACTGCTACTGCTACTCAAGTCAATATGTTTCGTAAATAATAAAAATAAACTGTAACCATATTTTTTTTTCATTATCCACTGATGAAAGGTACATATTCAAATTCATGAAAATGTAATAATAATATATCATATTAGGTTAAATATAATATTTCGAATATTTTGTAATCGACAGTACTTACCATAGATGCAAAGTTCATATATATATATATATATATATATATATATATATATATATATATATATATATATATATATATATATATATATATATAGTATATATATGTATGTATGTATGTATGTATGTATGTATGTATGTATGTGTGTGTGTTTGTGTGTGTATGTGTGTGTGTGTGTGTGTGTGTGTGTGTGTGATTACCTAATTGTGATTACCTAATTGTGTTTACGGGAAAGAGCCCAAAGCTCGTATCTTCCCGTCTCCTCATCGGTTCCATTTTCTACTTAGTGATACTTATCATACCTGTCCTTAAAACTATGGATTGAGATAGCATTAACTACCTCCTCGCTTAGCCAATTCCAATTATCAACTACTCTTACACTGAAAAAGTATTTTCTTACATCCTGCAAAGAAGTTCTCTTACGAAGCTTCAAACTATGACCTCTAGTTCTAGAGCCAGCCATATCAAAATCTCGATCCCTATCCACTCTATCATAACCATGAAGGAATTTAAAGACTGTCACCATATCCCCCCTCAATCTTCTAGCATCGAGTGATGGTAAGTCTAATTCCCTCAGCCTCTCATCATAACTGAGATTGCGTATTTCTGGCACCAGTTTCGTGGCATGTCTTTGAACTTTTTCAAGCTTAGCTATGTGCTTTTTCAAGTGCGGATTCCAAAAGGGGGCTGCATATTCGAGTTTTGGCCTCACATAGGTTGCATAAATATTTTTGAACATTTCCTCGTCCATGTGCCTGAAGGTTACCCTTACATTTGATAAGAATGCATATACTGCCCTTACTATGCCATTTATATGTATTTCTGGAGACAAATCTGCCAGTATGTTTACTCCTAGATCTCTCTCATTTTCTGTCTCTTGAAGTTGTACTCCAGCCACCGAGTAGTCAAGCTTGGGCCTTCTTGCACTTGTACCCATTCTCATTACCTTACATTTTGAAGTATTGAATTTCATTAGCCACTTTTCTGACCACTCATGCAGATTATTTAGATCCTCCTGAAGTTCTCTACCATTGTTCTCGTTTTTTACTTTCTTCACAATCTTTGCATCATCTGCAAACATATTCAAGAATGAATTTACAGACTCTGGTAGGTCGTTTACATATACAAGGAACAAAAGTGGCCCTAAAACTGAACCCTGTGGAACTCCACTACTAACTCTTCTCCATTCAGACACTGAGTGTCTTACTCTAACCCTCTGTTCCCTTCCTTCTAAGTAAGTTTTTATCCATTCCAAAACATTTCCACCTATTCTAGCCATTGATTGCAGCTTCCTAATAAGTCTCCCATGTGGAATAGTTTCAAACGCTTTCTGGAAGTCTAGGAATATGCAATCTGCCCAGCCCTCTCTTTCCTGTAAGATTTGGCTTACCTCATCATAAAATTCTAATAAGTTTGTTACTGTTGATCTACCTTCTCTGAAGCCATGTTGCCTCACTGACAAAAAGTTGAAGGATTCCAAGTGAAGAGAGATATGTTTCCTTAGTAGTTTCTCCATAACTTTGCAAACTATGCTGGTCAAGGAAACTGGTTTATAGTTCAGAGCCGTATCCCTCCTTCCCTTTTTGAAGATAGGTATCACATTTGCTTGTTTCCAGCATCTTGGAATCTCCCCTGACTCCAGTGACTTTTTAAATATGATACTTAGTGCCACTGATATTGAGTTTGCCCATTTTTTAAGCACATGAGGGGATATGTCATCAGGACCTGTAGCTTTATGAACATCTAAATCCATCAGCGCTTTGCATACCTCTGTGGCTGTAAGGTTGATGTTCTCTAATACCGGCCCTTGAGCTTCTATCACTGCAATCTGAGGGGGTGGGGTATTTTCTACTGTAAATACTGACTGAAACTCCTTGTTCAATTCTTTGCAGATCTCTTCATCCGTCTCAGTGATGCTTCCATCCGCTCTCTTTAGCCTTAAAACCTTTTCTTTTACCTTCAGTTTTCCTCTGATAAAGCTGTGGAAAAGCTTGGGATTTTCTTTAGCCTTCCTGGTGATGTCCCTCTCATATTCTCTCTCTGCCTCTCTCCTTTTACTTAGGTAGTCATTTCTTGCTCATTTGTAGGTTTGCCAGGCATTTATGTTTTTTCTCCTCCTATACCTTTTCCAGCAATTGTCTCTCCACTCCTTAGCTCTTTTACACCCATTATCGAACCATTTCTCTCTGGCATGAATTACACCTACTTTGGTGACAGGTATGCAGCAGTCTACTATCTTCCCATATTTCTCACAAAAGATGTCATACATTTCTTGTACAGATTTGTTGTAAAATAAGGTTCTCCAGTCAAGAACTGCAAAAAGCTCATTCATTTTGATGTAATCTCCTTTCGGATAGTTCCTTCTCATGTCCTGTGTGAGTGATTACTAATTGTGTTTACGGGAAAGAGCCCAAAGCTCGTATCTTCCCGTCTCCTCATCGGTTCCATTTTAGAATTAGTGATACTTATCATACCTGTCCTTAAAACTATGGATTGAGATAGCATTAACTACCTCCTCGCTTACCCAATTCCAATTATCAACTACTCTTACACTGAAAAAGTATTTCCTTGCATCCTGCAAAGAAGTTTTCTTACGAAGCTTCAAACTATGACCTCTAGTTCTAGAGCCAGCCATATCAAAATCTCGATCCCTATCCACTCTATCATAACCATGAAGGAATTTAAAGACTGTCACCATATCCCCCCTCAATCTTCTAGCATCGAGTGATGGTAAGTCTAATTCCCTCAGCCTCTCATCATAACTGAGATTGCGTATTTCTGGCACCAGTTTCGTGGCATGTCTTTGAACTTTTTCAAGCTTAGCTATGTGCTTTTTCAAGTGCGGATTCCAAAAGGGGGCTGCATATTCGAGTTTTGGCCTCACATAGGTTACATAAATATTTCAGAACATTTCCTTGTCCATGTGCCTGAAGGCTACCCTTACATTTGATAAGAATGCATATACTGCCCTTACTATGCCATTTATATGTATTTCTGGAGACAAATCTGCCAGTATGTTTACTCCTAGATCTCTCTCATTTTCTGTCACTTGAAGTTGTACTCCAGCCACCGAGTAGTCAAGCTTGGGCCTTCTTGCACTTGTACTCATTCTCATTACCTTACATTTTGAAGTATTGAATTTCATTAGCCACTTTTCTGACCACTCATGCAGATTATTTAGATCCTCCTGAAGTTCTCTACCATTGTTCTCGTTTTTTTCTTTCTTCACAATCTTTGCATCATCTGCAAACATATTAATGAATGAATTTACAGACTCTGGTAGGTCATTTACATATACAAGGAACAAAAGTGGCCCAAAAACTGAACCCTGTGGAACTCCACTATTAACTCTTCTCCATTCAGACACTGAGTGTCTTACTCTAACCCTCTGTTCCCTTCCTTCTAAGTAAGTTTTTATCCATTCCAAAACATTTCCACCTATTCTAGCCATTGATTGCAGCTTCCTAATAAGTCTCCCATGTGGAACAGTGTCAAACGCTTTCTGGAAGTCTAGGAATATGCAATCTGCCCAGCCCTCTCTTTCCTGTAAGATTTGGCTTACCTCATCATAAAATTCTAATAAGTTTGTTACTGTTGATCTACCTTCTCTGAAGCCATGTTGCCTCACTGACAAAAAGTTGAAGGATTCCAAGTGAAGAGAGATATGTTTCCTTAGTAGTTTCTCCATAAGTTTGCAAACTATGCTGGTCAAGGAAACTGGTCTATAGTTCAGAGCCGTATCCCTCCTTCCCTTTTTGAAGATAGGGATCACATTTGCTTGTTTCCAGCATCTTGGAATCTCCCCCGACTCCAGTGACTCCTTAAATATGATACTTAGTGCCACTGATATTGTGTTTGCGCATTTTTTAAGCACATGAGGGGATATGTCATCAGGACCTGTAGCTTTATGAACATCTAAATCCATCAGCGCTTTGCATACCTCTGTGGCTGTAAG
>JAXCGZ010004473.1:22500-25000 GCA_037179515.1 Halocaridina rubra
TTAAGGACAAGGCAGAAATAAGAAATAGATAAACATTAAGAAAAGGACAGGCTGTAAGAAGTTAAAGAAATGAAAACCTATACATGTATACATACATACATACATACATGCATATATACGGAATGACTTCACATAAACATTTTTTTTATTCATTATAAACGATATTATTTACATTAACAATCATATTTATGAGCAAGAATATTATCCAAATAACCTATTAGTCTTCCTACAGGATCCTAATTTATCCTTAGAGAAGCCCAAAGGACATTCTCCGTACGTGACTGGGTAAGTTGACACGGTTGGCACTCTAAATTCTTCACGACAGGCACCTGCATAGTCCCGAACCGATCCTCCAGTGCAAGAGCGTAAGGTTGGCAAGTCGAATATACTGTGCGTAGCGATGGCGCTACATTCAGCAGTTCTGTTATTCTCATGAGTGATCAACAATCCATCGTCGCAAAATCCAGCATACATCTTTCGGTAGCACTTGCCACTGGCATTGTGATAAACGAAACCGTTCACGAAGCAAAGGTTTACTTTACACGTCACGGCTCCATTTTCTTCGACCAGGAGCTGCTCCCCGACGTTGCAATAACCTTGGTCCCCTTGGGCGTAACAGTGTCCTGACCAGGGATCGTAGACGAAATTAGGCTGACAATCGCAATGAACGTACCCTGAAAAGTCTACATATAACATCTGCCCGTCTTGACAAGCAGTTTCATCGGAGGCCGAGATACACCTGTCCTTGAAAAGTAGTTCTCCCATAGGACAAGGACGAGTCGCACAACTCCCTCCAGTTTCCTCACCTTGGTTTTTAACAAACCATTCTCCCACCCGACACTTATTCCTAGCCAGATATCTTAAGCAAGTTCCATTGATATTAATGGCTCCAGAGATTGCATGGCACTCCAGAGGACCTGCTGATTCTTTATCAAAAGGAGTATCCAATTCCACTCGCGTTGAGCCCGGAAATAAAAAGACATCGCCATTTCCTCCCGAGGTCTGATTTTTTACTGTTTCTTGGTTCAATAACGTCCCAGTTGCTTTTTTAGAGGCGTTTAAGCTTCCATCTTCTTTAGGAAAGAAAATAACTTTGGGAACCTCACTTTCCAGGACAAAAACCGAATCTGTAACGCTCTCATCACTAACTTGGGAATTCACAGTCGTCACTTCATTTTCACCGTCAGGAATAATTGATTTGCGATTTCCAAAAATTATAGGATATATGTTATCCACAGGCTCGGAGTTTTCAATAGATAACATCGTATTATTCGCTTTCGGATGTGCAACAGTATCCTTCGGTAAAATACTAGCTTTGACACCAGGCATAATAATCAAATCTCGTCTTCTTCTTTGGAAAGGTACTGAGAAACAGAGCACTGAATAACTACAGACAAGAATTAATGTTAAGATATTCATGACTGTATCAGAGATCGGTGTTTCTGGGGACAGGTAATAGGTCCAACCTTACTTGAATACCTGTAACAAATGATTGCTGCGTAGGCTCGCCTCCATTATTATACTCCGATACACCTGAGCAAGTAGAGTTGCCAGCGGTTGCATTTATACTTGCTTGAATATTAGAAACAAACAAACACACAGATATATATATATATATATATATATATATATATATATATATATATATATATATATATATATATATATATATATATATATATATATATATATATATATATATATATATATATATATATATATATAATTCAATTAATTCAATATATAAATTCAATACGTGAAATATATTAATTCAATACGTGAAAATAATTATAATATTTTCTGTCTTTCAAAAAATTACAATTAAGAAAAGCAAATTAATAACTAACTGTAAATATTTGCTTGTATTAAATGACTCATATAATGGATATAGAAAGAAAAATATGTCACTTAAGAAATGACTTATCACCAATTTGCAGTGACAAAAAAATGAAATAGTTATTATAGAATGAAAACTAAAATACCGCTGAATTACTAAGAGCTTCACATTATGAATCCATAATAAAATTAAATACAATTTGGAGTGAAAAATATAGAAAACAAATATTTATATTGAAATGGGAGAACTTTTAGGATTTCTTAAATGAATAAAATATTAAAATATATTCATTCTAGCAAGGGAACCGGAAATGATGTATCCCTAATCTGTCACGTTCTTACGTAAATAAATAAGCAAATAAATAAATATATTAATCTCTCTCTCTCTCTCTCTCTCTCTCTATATATATATATATATATATATATATATATATATATATATATATATATATATATATATATGGGGATGCCTATGGCAGGGATCGAAGCTAGGACATAATGAATGTGCTAAGGCTGTACCAACCATACCATCGAAGGTATACGAGAGAAAAAGATACCTCTCAGCTAGCCGAATGTCTTGATTCCACTTATTCCTTCTCAACCTCAGTTGTGACTAGTTTTCGCATTTAATTCAGTTCCCTGCACCATGGTACACTGATTATGT
>JAXCGZ010004473.1:30000-46247 GCA_037179515.1 Halocaridina rubra
TTCCATCCGCTCTCTTAAGCTTAAAAATTTCTCCTTTTACCTTCAGTTTTCCTCTGATAAAGCTGTCGAAAGTTTGGGATATTCTTCAGCCTTCCTGGTGATGTCCCTTTCATGGTCTCTCTCTGACTCTCTTCATTTACTTAGGTAGTCATTTCTTGCTCTTTTGTAGGTTTGCCAGGCATTTATGTTTTTTCTTCTCCTATACCTTTCCCAGCATATGTCTCTCCACTCCTTAGCTCTTTTACACTCATTATCGAACCATTTCTCTCTGGCATGAATTACACCTACTTTGGTGACAGGTATGCAGCAATCTACTTTCTCCCATATTTCTCACAAAAGATGTCATACATTTCTTGTACAGATTTGTTGTAAAATAAGGTTCTCCAGTCAATTACTGCAAAAAGCTCATTCATTTTGATGTAATCTCCTGTTGGATAGTTCCTCCTCATGTCATCAGTGCCTCTACTCTCAGGCAGAATATCTTCAGTGATATACTCCATCAACAACACACAGTGGTCACTCTTTCCAATTGGTGGTTCACACTCAATTTTTTCAATATCCAACACATTATCTGTGAATACTAGATCAAGTAGTGATGGCTCATCCCCACCCCTGGCCCTCGTTGGTTCCATTACATGTTGGTGTACGAAATTCCCTTGTATGCAATCTAGGAATCTTGCCCCGAATGAGTTCTCACCACTGTGTGGGTCAAGATTTATCCAATCTATCTCTTTATGATTAAATTCTCCCATAATCAAAATCCTACATTTTCTCTCCCGTGCCATGTTAACAAATGAGTTTATGACTTCAATAGTGCCTATATGACTTTCCTCATAAACTTCTAGCCTATTCTGGCTCCTTGGTGGGTTATATGCAAGTTACTATAATGCTCTCTGACCCAGTATTTATGCGAGCAACAAGAAATTCCTTGAACTCACTTTCAATAGCCAAGTTTATTTCTTCAACTTGAATCCATTCACTTATGAGCAGTGCTATTCCTCCACCAGTCCCCTTAGATCTTTCAACCCTTAATATTCTGAAGCCCTTAGAAAAGACTGTGACACTGTTTATGTCCATACTCAACTTAGTCTCTGTAATTGCTACTATAGCTGCCTTACTGTAGCGAATTCCAATTATCAACTACTGTTACACTAAAAAAAAGTACTTCCTTACATTCTGCAAAGAAGTTTTCTTACGAAGCTTCAAACTATGACCTCTACTTCTAGAGCCAGCCATATCAAAATATCGATCCCTATCCACTCTATCATAACCATGAAGGAATTTAAAGACTGTCACCATATCCCCCTCAATCTTCTAGTTTCGAGTGATAATAAGTCTAATTCCCTCAGCCTCTCATCATAACTGTGATTGCGTATTTCTGGCACCAGTTTCATGGCATGTCTTTGAACTTTTTCAAGCTTAGCTACGTGCTTTTTCAAGTGCGGATTCCAAAAGGGGGCTGCATATTCAAGCTTTGGCCTCACATACGTTATATAAATATTTCTGAACATTTCCTCGTCCATGTGCCTAAAGGCTACCCTTACATTTGCTAAGAAAGCATATGCTACCCTTACTATGCCATTTATATGTATCTCTGGAGACAAATCTGCCAGTATGTTTACTCCTAGATCTCTCTCATTTTCTGTCTCTTGAAGTTGTACTCCTGCCACTGAGTAGTCAAGCTTGGGTCTTCTTGCACTTGTAGCCATTCTCATTACATTACATTTTGAAGTATTGAATTTCATTAGCCACTTTTCTGACCACTCATGCAGACTATTTAGATCTTCCTGAAGTTCTCTATCATCATCTGCAAACATATTCATGAATGAGTTTACAGACTCTGGTAGGTCATTTACATATACAAGGAACAAAAGTGGCCCTACAACTGAACCCTGTGGAACTCCACTACTAACTCTTCTCCATTCAGACACTGAGTGTCTTACTCTAACCCTCTGCTCACTTCCTTCTAAGTAACTTTTTACCCATTTCAAGACATTTCCACTTATTCTTGTCATTGCTTGCAGCTTCTTATTAAGTCTCCCATGTGGGAGAGTCAAATGCATTCTGGAAATCTAAGAATATGTAATCAGTCCAGCCCTCTCTTTCCTGTAAGATTTGGCTTACCTCATCATAAAATTCTAATAAGTTTGTTACTGTTGATCTACCTTCTCTGAAGCCATGTTGTCTCCCTGACAAAAAGTTAAAGGATTCTAAGTGAAGGGAGATATGTTTCCTTAGTAGTTTCTCCATAACTTTGCAAACTATGCTGGTCAAGGATATAGGTCTATAGTTTAGAGCCGCATCCCTTCTTCCCTTTTTGAAGATATGTATCACGTTCACTTGTTTCCAGGATCTAGGAATCTCCCCTGATTTCCAGCGACTTTTTAAATATGATACTTAGTGCCACATGAGGGGATATATCATCAGGTACTATAGCTTTATGGACATCTAACTCCATCAGTTCTTTGTATACCTCTGTGTCTGAAAGGATGATGTTCTCTAATACCAGGCCATGAGCTTCTATCTCGGCAATCTGAGGGGGTGTGGTATTTTCTACTGTAAATAGTGACTGAAACTCCTGGTTCAAATCTTTGCAGATCTCTTCATCCATTTCAGTGATGCTTCCATCTGCTCTCTTAAGCTTTAAAATTTCTTCTTTTACCTTCAGTTTTCCTCTGATAAAGCTGTGGAAAGTCTGGGATATTCTTCAGCCTTCCTGGTGATGTCCCTTTCATAGTCTCTCTCTGACTCTCTTCATTTACTTAGGTAATCATTTCTTGCTCTTTTATAGGTCTGCCAGGCATTTATGTTTTTCTCCTCGTATATCTTTTCCAGCATTTGTCTCTCCACTCCTTAGCTCTTTTACACTCATGATTAAACCATTTTTCTCTGGCATGAATTACATCTACTTTGGTGACAGGTATGCAGCAATCTACTATCTTCCCATATTTCTCACAAGAGATGTTGTACATTTCTTGTACAGATTTGTTGTAAAATAAGGTCCTCCAGTCAATATCTGCAAAAGGCTCATTCATTGTGATATAATATTCTTTTGGATAGTTCCTCCTCGTGTTCTCAGTGCCTCTACTCTCAGGCAGAACATCATCAATGATATACTCCATCAACAACACACAGTGGTTACTCTTTCCAATTGGTGGTTCATACTCAATTTTTTCAATATCCAACACGTTATCTGTAAATACTAGATCAAGTAGTGATGGTTCATCCCCACTCCTGGCTATCGTTGGTTCCAGTACATGTTGGTGTAGGAAATTCCCTTGTACACAATCTACGAATCTTGCCCCAAATGAGTCCTCTCCACTGTGCGGGTCAAGATTTATCCAATCTATCCCTTTATGATTAAAATCTCCCATAATCAATATCCTACATTTTCTCTCCCATGCCATGTTAACAACCAATCTACCAAAAATTCCGATTTAACTCGCTCTGCTTTTATTATAGCTAGGTATCTCTGTACTGCTCAGATTCGAAGGTCTAAGGCTTCCTTTAAAAGAAGGAAAGTTGATTACCTTTACTCCTCTCCCACTGACAAATGCTTCTGGTCCTTAGCCAAAAACCTCTCTAAAAACTTCTGTAACTCAAGTTTTCCCCCTCTCATTCGTTCTGATGGTTCTATAGCTTGCTCTCCCACTGACAAAGCCACTCTCTTTGGCTCTCATTTTTCTGCCAACTCTTCTATAAACGATTCCAGCTCACCTGTTCATCAGTCTTTACCCCTCTCTAACCCAATGCCCTCCTTTATCCTTTCTTCACGCAAAGTTCATAATGTTCTTCGCTTGCTGAAGACGAACAAGGCATCTGGTCCCAATGGTATCCCTGCAAGTTTCCTTAAGGAGTTTGCAGATGAACTGGCTCACGTGCCTTGCCGTCTTTTTTCCCTCTTTCTGTCAACCAGTATCTATCCTTCATCTCGGAAGCATGCTCTAGTTCAACCTGTTCCTAAGAAGGGTGACCGCTCTATTCCTTCTAACTACAGACCTATTGCCCTAACCTCCTCTATTGCTAAAGTTTTCGAAACTTTGCTCAATTCTCATTTCTTGAAACGCCTTGAATCTAATTCACTTATCTCCGATCACCAGTACAGCTTCCGCAAGGCAAGATTCACTAGTGATCTCCTGTCCTATCTTACTCATGTAAGGTCATCTTCTCTGAGGAACTATGGGGAATCCTTTGTCCTCACCCTTGATATCTCTAAGGCTTTCGACAGTCTGGCACAAGGATCTGTTGGCAAAACTCCCTGCCTTTGGCTTTACCCTTTCTTTCTGTTCTCTGATTTCCAGTTTTATTACTGACCGTTTTATATCTGTAGTTGTTAATGGCGCGACATCTAGCCCTTTCTCTCTTACCAGTGGTGTTCCACAGCGCTCTCTTCTTTCACCTACTCTGTTCCTTCTCTTCATCAATGATCTTGTACAATCCCCATCTTCCTCTCTTCTTCATGCCTTTGCTGATGATTCTACCCTTCACTTTTCCTCTGCCTTTTCTTCACAACCTTCATCTGCTACTCGTAATCAATCTCGTATCACTCTTTCTTCTAATCATTCTTCTACTCTTTGAGTGGGGCACTCAAAATTTAGTTAAATTCAATGCCTCCAAGAAACAGTTTCTGGCTATCTCTTTATCTTCTTCTCCTCCTGATAACCCTATTGTCTTCAAAACCAATGAAATTTACCCTCTTAACTCCATCAACATATTAGGAATCCATATAGCCTCTAACTTGTCTTGGAGGAATCACATAATCCAAATTTCTAAATCTTCATCCAAAAAACTGGGGTTTTTGCTTCGCTTTCGCCATTACTTTTCTGCTTTGCAGTTACTTAAAATGTACAAAGGTCTTATCTGTCCCTGCTTAGAATACTGCTCACATATCTGGGGTGCTTCTTCTTTTACTTATCTTCGTGATAGGGTTGAATCTAAGGCAGTCAGACTCATTAATGATCCTTCTCGTACTTCTAACCTGGATTCTCTCTCTCTTCGCCGTAAGGTATCTTCTCTTTCGCTTTTCTATCGCTACTGCTTCCATCGCTGCTCTGATGAGTTGGCGAGTTGCATCCCTCCCCCACTGCCGAGGCCGCGTAAGACTCGCCAAGCGGCCTCATCTCACAGGTACTGTATGGAGATTTGTAGCTCGCGGATTGGTCAGTGCAGCGACTGCTTCTTCCCATCTACCTCCAGACTCTGGAACTCTCTTCCTCCTTCTATCTTTCCTAATTCTTATGACCTTTCATCCTTCAGAAAGCAGATCCATCATCATCTCAGAGCCTTGTCCTCCATATCTCTGGGTCCTCTGTACTTTGACTGTTTTTTCTCTGTCATTTTCCTTTGTGTGACATTGCCTCATCTCTGCCTTGTCCTTAACCTTTTTCCTTTCCTTCGTCTTGGTATTTTCTAGTGCCCGGGCCTTTGTCGTTGAGGGCAGTTTCTGCCTGTCCCGGTGTCACACTCATAAAAAAGAAAAAGAAAACTGTGAGTTTATGACTTCAATAGTACCTATATGACTTTCCTCATACACTTCTAGCCTATGTTGAGTTCATTGGTGGGTTATATACAACAGCTATTATAATGCTCTCTGACCCAGTAATTATGTGAGCAACAAGAAATTCCTTGAACTCACTTTCTATAGCAAATGTTATTTCTGCAACCTGAATCCTTTCACTTATGAGCAGTGCTAACTCTCCACCAGTCCTCTCAGATCTTTCAAAAATTAATATTCTGAAGCCCTTAGAAAAAACTGTAACACTGTTTATGTCCTCACTCAAATTAGTCTCTGTAACTGCTACTATATCTGCCTTACTGTTGTAAAGCCTATCTTTTAATTCTACTGCATTACCAGCTAATCCATCAGCATTTGTGTATAACAATCTTATTGAGGCCTCATTCCCTGATCTTCTATCATTGTCTTCTGTATCTCCCCTTTGTCTGGGAGAACTCTGGAATGAAAATTGTTCTTCTCTTCTTCATTTCTTTCCTCATTTAACCTTCTAGCCTCTTGCAAAAGTTTTTGATCTTTTCCATCTCTTCCTGTGTTCTGTATCGTTTAATGAATACTTCTTTGTATATATATATATATATATATATATATATATATATATATATATATATATATATATATATATATATATATATATATATATATATATATATATATATATATATATATATATATATATATATATATATATATATATATATATATATATATATATATATATATATATATATATATATATATATATATATATATATATATATATATATATATATATATATATATATATATATATATATATATATATATATATATATATATATATATATATATATATATATATATATATATATATATATATATATATAATATATATACACCTAGTTCTTGTAATAATGAGAAAATTGGTTCTCAGAAGTGCCGAGTAATGTAATAATTGCGTAATGTAACGAGTCATTTTCCATAAGAAACAATCATAATGTTCATAGATACGTTTCACAACCGTACATAGACAAACTATACCAAAGATATAAGATAAGTAAAACATATTTTATAAGTACATAACAAAGCATAAAGACCTGTAGTTAGCTATATTAACATACAAATAGTGTACGGTATAAAAGATATACAGATTTAGTGTACAGTAAACAAATGAATGCATTCTATTATGCGGTGGGTAACAGGTATACACTGGGACGTGCATGGTGGCGGTGAGCATGAGGATGCAGGAGAACAAAGCTCTATCTGCAAACGTTTTTGCTCTAGCACGCTTTTTCCCTGACAATATTATATGGCAAGTTTGTTTGCTGTTTGTTCTTAATGCTTTTTTTCCATTCTCTCCATAATATCCAAGCGCATTAAGCGGTAGAAGAGGAGGAGGATGCGGGAGAATGAATCTCTATCTGCAAACGTTTTTCCGCCTCCGCATCAGCTGATGCACTCTCACACGCTATTTCCCTGACGATATTATATCGCAAGTTTGTTTGCTGCTTGCTCTTAATGCTTTTTTTCCATTCTCTCCATACTATCCGATCGCATTAAGTGGTAGAAGAGGAGGGGGATGCAGGAGAACGAATCTCTATCTGCAAACGTTTTGCCGCCTCTGTATCAGCTGATGCACTCTCGCACGCTATTCCCCTGACGATATTATATTGCAAGTTTGTTCTTAATGCTCATCCACGTACTGTACTTAGCATTTTTTCCATTCTCTCCATAACATCCGATCGCATTAAGCGGTAGAAGAGGAGGAAGATGTGGGAGAATGAACCTCTATCTGCAAACGTTTTGCCATCTCCGTGTCAGCTGATGAACCCTCGCATACTATTTCCCTGACGATATTATATTGCAAGCATGTTTGCTGTTTGTTCTTAATGCTTTTTTTCCATTCTCTTCATAATATCCACTCGCCTTAAGCGGTAGAAGAGGAGGAGGATGCGGGAGAACGAACCTCTATCTGCAAATGTTTTGCCACCTCCGTATCAGCTGATGCACCCTCGCACGCAAGTTCCCTGACAATATTATATAGCAAGTTTGTTTGCTGTTTGTTCTTAATGCTTTTTTCCATTCTCTTCACAATATCCAATCTCCTTAAGTGATAGAAGAGGAGGAGGAAGCGGGAGAATGAACCTCTATCTGCAAATATTTTGCCGCTCGGTATCAGCTGACGCACCCTCGCACGCAATTTCCCTGACGATATTATATCACAAGTTTGTTTGCTGTTTGTTCTTAATGCTTTTTTTCCATTCTCTTCATAATATACGATCGCATTAAGCGATAGAAGAGGAGGAGCATGACAGAAAAGTGCCTCCGAGGCGGTCGATTATTTACTAAAATGAAAATTCCTTTTCACATTTTTTGCATGGGCATTATTCGTGTATTTCGTATGTTTTTACTATTATTTTTTTGGGGTGTTATTCCAATTTTGCGAACTATAAACACGTGTAAAAAGGGAACTAGGTGTGCATATATATATATATATATATATATATATATATATATATATATATATATATATATATATATATATATATATATATATATATATATATATATATATATATATATATATATATATATATATATATATATATATATATATATATATATATATATATATATATATATATATATATATATATATATATATATATATATATATATATATATATATATATATATATATATATATATATATATATATATATATATTATATATATATATATATATATATATATATATATATATATATATATATATATATATATATATATATATATATATATATATATATATATATATATATATATATATATATATATATATATATATATATATATATATATATATATATATATATATATATATATATATATATATATATATATATATATATATATATATATATATATATATATATATATATATATATATTTATATATATATATATTTATAATATATATATATATATATATATATATATATATATATATATATATATATATATATATATATATATATATATATAATAATTCAACAGACTCTGGCAAATCACTTACATATATTAAGAACAGAAATGTACCTTAAACAGATCCCAGTAGACCCTCACTGTTACCCTTCATCGAGTCAAGCACTGCATGTCTTACTTTGACTCTCTGCCCCATTCCTCCTAAATAACTTTTTATTCACTCAAAGACAAACATACCTATTTTTGCCAGAATTTGCAGCTTCTTAATGAGTCTCCCACCCGAGACTGTATCAAATAAGTTCTGAAAATCTATGAATATACACTCTGCCCAATCCTCTATGTCTGGAAACATGAGACTTACCTAAACTTATATTTCCAGTAGGCTTAGCGTAAACTGGCCCCATGTAAAGCCACAACATCTCACTGACAAAAACTTGAAAAGTCTTCAAAGTGAATACAAACACAGTATGTTGTCTCAGTAGTTCCTCATTAACTTTATAAAATATATTTAACCAAGAAACCAGCCTATGGTGTGGAATCATGTCTCACTTTCCCATTTGAATACAATTACAAGTGCTTCCTTCGAGCAGCTTCAATTTCCCAAGGTCCCACAAAATCTTCAAATATAATGCAAAGTGCTACCAATAATGATGTTGCACATTTGTTAAGTACATTACGAATATATTAGCTGGTCCAAGGGCTATAAAAGCATTTATTTAAATCATTGCTTTGAGTACTTCTGCATTTGAATAAGATGTTCTCAAATGCTGGCCTTGTTTTATTATCTCTGCAAAATAGGGAATAGTTTCCTCTTCTCTAAATATTGATGAAACGCCTTGTTCAGTTATTCACCAATCAATTTATCTGTCTCAGTAATACTTCCACTTCTCTTCCCATGGGATGACTACTGCTTTCGGTCCCGCAACCCTGATCAGGTAGCTCTAAAAGTTGCCGAGATCATGACCATGGGAATGGAGGCTTACATCCCCTCTTCTACAAAAACTTTCTCTCCCCTTAAACCTTGGTTTGACCGTGCCTGCTCCATGGCTATCCAGGCTAGGAATCGGGCTCACTGATCTTACCAAGCCTCTCCATCTGATTTAACTCGATCTGCTATTATTATAGCTAGGAATCGCTGTACTGCTCATATTCGAAGGTCTAAGGCTTCCTTTATAAGAAGGAAAGTTGATTACCTTAACTTCTCTCCCACTGACAAATGCTTCTGGTCCTTAGCCAAAAACCTCTCTAAAAACTTCTGTAACTCAAGCTTTCCCCTCTCATTCGTTCTGATGGTTCTACTGTTTGCTTTCCTACTGACAAAGCCACTCTCTTTGGCTCTCATTTTCCTGCCAACTCTTCTATAAACGATTCCAGCTCACCTGTTCCTCAGTCTTTATCTCTCTGTAACCCTATGCCCTCCCTTATCCTTTCTTCACACAAAGTTCATAAGGTTCTTCACTCGCTAAAGACGAACAAGGCATCTTGTCCCAATGGTATCCCTGTAAAGTTCCTTAAGGAGTTTGCAGATGAACTGGCTCCCTTGCTTTGCCGTCTTTTTCACCTCATTCTGTCAACCAGCATCTATCCTTCATCTTGGAAGCATGCTCTAGTTCAACATGTTCCTAAGAAGGGTGACCGCTCTATTCCTTTTAACTACCGACCTATTGCCCTAACCTCCTTTATTGCTAAAGTTTTCGAAACTTTGCTCAATTCTCACTTCTTGAAATGCCTTGAATTTACCTCACTTATCTCTGATCACCAGTAGAGCTTCTGCAAGGCAAGATTCACTGGTGATCTCTTGTCCTATCTTACTCATGCATGGTCATCTTCTCTGAGGAGCTATGGGGAATCCTTTGTCGTCGCCCTTGATATCTCTAAGGCTTTTGACTGAGTCTGGCACAAGGCTCTGTTGGCCAAACTCTCTGCCTATGCTTTACCCCTTCTTTCTGTTCTCTGATTTCCAGTTTTCTTACTGACCATTATATATCTGTGTTGTTGATGGCGCGACATCTAGCCCTTTCTCTGTTACCAATGGTGTTCTACAGGGCTCTTTTCTTTCACCTACTTTGTTCCCTTTCTTCATCAATGATCTTATACAATCCCCATCTTCCTCTCTTCTTCATGCCTTTGCTGATGATTCTACCCTTCACTTATCCTCTACCTTTTTTTCACAACCTTCATCTGTTACTCGTAATCAATCTCGTATCAATCATTCTTCTACTCTTAACTCCGATTTGCAGAGAGTATCTGAGTGGGGCACTCAAAATTTAGTTAAATTCAATGCCTCCAAGACAGTTTCTGGCTATCTCTTTATCTTCTTCTCCTCCTGATAACCCTATTGTCTTCGAAACTAATGAAATTTGCCCTCTTAACTCCATCAACATATTAGGAATCCATATAGCCTCTAACTTGTCTTGGAGGAATCACATAATCCAAATTTCTAAAACTTCATCCATAAATTGGGGATTTTGTTTCATTTTCGTCATTACTTTTCCTCTGCAGTTACTGAAAATTTACAAAGGTCTTATCTGTCCCTGCTTAGAATACTGCTCACACATCTGGGGTGCTTCTTATACTTATCTTCTTGATAGGGTTGAATCTGAAGCAGACTCACTAATGATCCTACTCTTACTTCTGATCTGGATTCTCTCTCTCTCTCTTCGCCGTAAAGTATCTTCCCTTTCACTTTTCTATTGCTACTACTTCCATCGCTGCTCTGATGAGTTGGCGAGTTGCATCCCTCCCCCACTGCCAAGGCCGCGTAACACTCATCAAGCGGCCTAATCTCACAGGTACCGTGTGGAGATTTGTAGCTCGCGGATTGGTCGGTGCAGCGACTGCTTCTTCCCATCTACCTCTAGACTCTGGAACTCTCTTCCTCCTTCAGTCTTTCCTAATTCTTATGACCTTTCATCCTTCAAAAAGCAGATCTATCATCATCTCAGAGCCTAGTCTTCCATATCTCTGGGTCCTCTGTACTTTGACTGTTATTTTCTGTCTGTCGTTTTCCTTTGTGTGATATTACCACATCTCTGCCTTGTCCTTAAACCTTTTCTTTTCCTTCGTCTTGGTATTTTCTCGTGCCAGGGCCTTTATTGATGGGGGAGTTTCTGCCTGTCCTGGTGTCACACTCAAAAAAAAGAAGAAAAAAAACTTACATCTTGTTCTTTGATCTTGAAGGTCCTGTGTCAAAGCTGTGGAAATATTTAGGATTTTCCTTGGTTCTCCTCACAATATCTCTCTCATATGCCTTGTCTACCTCTCTCCATATACATAGCTACTCATTTCTTAAACTTTTATAATTTTGCCAAGACTATATACATCTTCTGATCAAAACCCTATGCCATTGCTTGCTTGTCTTTCCTCTCTCTGCACACTTACATTCATCACTGCACTCCTTTTCTGGTAGATGGCATAAAATTAGTAAGTATCCTCTCAAACTCCCCGAATAAGATTTTGAACATCTCATATACTTCTTCTTTCTTCTTCGTCTACATCTTTTCCCACTTTTATGTGGAGTCGATGTTTCTGGCCAGTTTTCTCCATTTGTTTCTGTCCCATACCTCATCACCCAACAAACCTTTAGACATCAGGTCGTCATTGATGCAATCCATCCACCTACGCTTTGGTCTCCCTCTCCTTCTCCTACCCTGTATATCCATTTCCATCACCCTCTTCCCAACATATTGTTCATCCCTCCTAACGACATCACCATACCATCTTAGTCTATTTTCTTGTATCTTATCTGATATTTCTCTAACTTTTGAGGTACCTCTAATTACCTCGTTTCTGATCTTATCACTTCTTGTCACCCAACACATCCATCTCAACATCCTCATCTCTGCCACATCCAGTTTTTTCTCTTGTGTCTTCTTTATTGCCCATGTCTCTGCTCCATACATCATTGCAGGTCTCACAACTGTCTTATGCACTTTACCCCTCAACTTAATCCCTATTCTCCTGTCGCACAGCACCCCAGACACTTTCTTCAAGTTCTGCCATCCCGCTTGTATTCTGTGGGTTATTTCTGACTTTAGGTCACCATCCTCTGCTACTGTTGATCCCAAATACTTGAACTTTTTAACTCTTTTCAACACCTTCCCCTGCAAATTGACCTCCCTATCCTCATCATCTCTCAATCTCAAGTACTCTGTCTTTTTCCTGCTGATTTTCAGTCCTCTATCCTCCATCACTCTTCTCCACTCCTCAAGCTTCTCCTCCACTACCTCTCGTCTGTTGCTACACAGTACAATGTCATCTGCAAAGAGCATACACCATGGAGACTGATCTCTAATACCCTGGGTTCTACATCCAAGACCAGATCAAATAGATATGGACTCAAAGCAGACCCTTGATGCAGACCAACATTTACCGAGAGACTTTTCGTCAAGCCCACACTGCTCTTAACATTTGCCTCTGCCCTCTCATACATATCTTGGACGATTCTTACATATTTCTCGGGACTCCCTTTTCTCTAATACACCTCAACACCTCTTGACGTGGTACTCGATCATATGTCTTTTCCAGGTCAATAAAGACTCATATACAGTGTTGTGAAAAAAACGTTCCCTACAGATACCTATCATGACTACTTTTGTAGTCTCTTTTATAAATCTTCCTCATTTTCTTCTTAGTTTATCAATCCTATACGCCATCTACAACTAGCAGAGGTCACTTTAAAAAATATGGGCATCATACAACATTAACCTGATATCCAAAATGTTCTCACTGAACATTTGATGAAATACAAACGTTTCACCTCCTCCCCTACCATTGTTACTCCCAGTACATTGTGCAAAAATATCCTTAGAAAAATTTTACTCTTAGTCCAAAAGAATCTCCCTCTGTGTGAATCAAGACTTTTCTTGTCTGTTTCTTCATGATTAAACATCCCCATAATTATTTGAAATTTTTTTTCAGGTGCAATGCTTACAGCCGAATATACTGCATCAAGTGTTCCCGAATTACTTACCTTGTACATCGCAAGTCTTACTGAACTTCAGGCGGATCATATACTCCAACTGTTATAAAATTAAACAGAGGTCTACAGTATACATATTTAGGAATTTTCTTGTATCTCCGCCCCTGCACATTATCATCACTATCTTTGGCCCAACAGCTTTTCTGTGCATTCAATAAGGTATAACAGGTTTAGTTTAATTTTTTTCTCATAATTACCCTTTTTCATAGTCTGTCCTTTTCTATGCTCAAACTTTGGCAACCTTGGTTCAAAATACCATTAATATCAGGGTTGCCAGACATTGAGCACAAAGGACAGGCTCAAAGTAAACAAGACTTTTAGTATCAGGGTTGCCAGACGTGAGAGTATAAAAAAAGGACAGACTCACAATAAACGACTGTTAGTATCAACGTTGCAAGTTGCTTGAGCATAAAAAAGAACAGATTTACTATAAGAAAGGTCATGTATGGGATAGAATTATGCCAAACCTGGCAATGCTAACTCCAGTATCAATAGTGCAGTTGTACTGACAACAGTACTAACCTGACCCCGTTTCAGTCTCTCTGAATGATAGATACTAAACTTTAACAGAAACAGCAGCTCCTACTTCATTACAAGACATCTCTCTCTAGCTTTATATATATATATATATATATATATATATATATATATATATATATATATATATATATATATATTAATATATATATATATATATATATATATATATATATATATATATATATATATATATATATATATATATAATATATATATATATATATATATATATATATATATATATATATATATATATATATATATATATATATATATATATATATATATATATATATATATATATATATATATATATATATATATATATATATATATATATATATATATATATATATATATATATAATATATATATATATATATATATATATATAATATATATATATATATATATATATATATAGATATATATATATATATATATATATATATATATATATATATATATATATATATATATATATATATATATATATATATATATAATTATATATATATATATATATATATATATATATATATATATATATATATATATATATATATATATATATATATATATATATATATATGCAGTGTTCCCCCGGTTATAATAAAACAGACTTTATCAGGTTGTAAAGAGAAACAGAGATGGAGAGTGTAATGACCTGTCAGATGTGAAGGGATTATAAAAGATGTGTAATAAATATCCAGCTCTCTGCTGGGTTTTAATGTACCTCTGCATTACTTTCATGATGTCTATTCCAATAATTCTCCTTAGATCTTATTATTATTATTATTATTATTATCATTGGCAACAATAATTTTCCATTGATGATGATTGTGGAGAACGTTATCATCATCATCATTATTATTATTATTATTAATAAAGGCTCATCATTGTTTGTACATCTGTTGGTTTATTTACTTTTAATAACTGTGCCCCTCCCTAGTTGGCTGGGACAAAGAGAGTGTGGGGGTTTGGGTAGAATAGAATGTTGAGAGAGAGAGAGGAGAGAGAGAGAGAGAGAGAGAGAGAGAGAGAGAGAGAGAGAGAGAGAGAGAGAGAGAGAGAGAGAGAGAGAGAGAGAGAGAGAGAGAGAGAGAGAGAGAGAGTCAAAGTCAAAGTCAAAGTCAAAAACTTTATTCCATCAAAAATGGCTATTACATGATAATTAATCTAATTACAAATTGCAATGTAAAATGTCAAAATAAAACTAATGAAATTTGCAAAGCACAAAATCACAAAATTTACACATGATAATTAATCTAATTACAAATTACAATGTAAAATGTCAAAATAAAACTAATGAAATTTGCAAAGCACAAAATCAAAAAATTTACACATTAAAATATGCATACATACACTTCGTTTACCCAATGGGAGGATAATAATGAGACTAAAATCACTTATTAAGTAGGTGATTTAAAAGATGAGATTTAAGTGAGGGTAATGTTTGGCAACTTCTTAAGTTTGCGGGTAAAGAGTTCCAAAGTCTCGGGCCTATTACATTTAAGGCTCTTGCCCCAATATCAGTGGAAGTTCTGGCACGTAAAAAGAATTCTGATATCTGGTGTTGACGTTATTGATACGCACTTGATTAACTGTTGGCAATGAGAAGAGCCATTCCGGTAATATTCCATGATTTATTTTAAAAACTAAAAGACAGATATTATATATGAACTTCATGTCCATCCTTAGCCAACCCAATCTCTCAAAGAGGGGAGTCACGTGATCATGTTTATGCACCCCCCCCTATGGCAACTCTTGCAGCAAAATTCTGGAGCCTTTTCACTCGTAACATCTGGGTCTTAGTCGTGGAACCCCAAACACTTAGACAGTAGTTGAGAATACTTAAAATCAATGTTTGTACTACAATTACCCTACAATCAGGCTCGAATCTTTCATAGACTCTGTTCAAGTAAATAAGGGTCCCGTTCACTTTTTTATGTAGTTCATCGATATGAAAATTAAATGTCATGGTACTGTCCATAATAACTCCTAGATTTTTAACCTTATTAGATGGGAAGAGTGAAACATTGTTGAAATTTATACTGATGTTCTCAGGAATGCGGGACAGGTATTGATTTGATCCAAAAATAACGAATTTAGTTTTATTTTCGTTCAGTAAAAGACCATTACTGTTAAAATAACTTTTGGCACAGTTTAATATATCTTCAGCCCTTTTTAAGATTTCAGGAATTCTATCAATGTCACCAGTAAGCATAATCTGGGTGTCATCAGCATACAT
>JAXCGZ010004474.1:0-5000 GCA_037179515.1 Halocaridina rubra
AAAGTCAAAAACTTTATTCCATCAAAAATGGCTATTACATAATAATTAATCTAATTACAAATTGCAATGTAAAATGTCAAAATAAAACTAATGAAATTTGCAAAGCACAAAATCAAAAAATTTACACATGATAATTAATCTAAATACAAATTACAATGTAAAATGTCAAAATAAAACTAATGAAATTTGCAAAGCACAAAATCAAAAAATTTACACATTAAAATATGCATACATACACTTCGTTTACCCAATGGGAGGATAATAATGAGATTAAAATCAGGCTATTACATGATAATTAATCTAATTACAAATTGCAATGTAAAATGTCAAAATAAAACTAATGAAATTTGCAAAGCACAAAATCAAAAAATTTACACATGATAATTAATCTAAATACAAATTACAATGTAAAATGTCAAAATAAAACTAATGAAATTTGCAAAGCACAAAATCAAAAAAAATTTACACATTAAAATATGAGAGAGAGAAAGAGAGAGAGAGAGAAAGAGAGAGAGAGAAAGAGAGAGAGAGAGAGAGAGAGAGAGAGAGAGAGAGAGAGAGAGAAAGAGAGAGAGAGAGAGAAAGAGAGAGAGAGAGAAAGAGAGAGAGAGAGAGAAAGAGAGAGAGAGAGAGAAAGAGAGAGTCAAAGTCAAAGTCAAAGTCAAAAACTTTATTCCATCAAAAATGGCTATTACATGATAATTAATCTAATTACAAATTGCAATGTAAAATGTCAAAATAAAACTAATGAAATTTGCAAAGCACAAAATCATAAAATTTACACATGATAATTAATCTAATTACAAATTACAATGTAAAATGTCAAAATAAAACTAATGAAATTTGCAAAGCACAAAATCAAAAAAATTTACACATTAAAATATGCATACATACACTTCGTTTACCCAATGGGAGGATAATAATGAGACTAAAATCACTTATTAAGTAGGTGATTTAAAAGATGAGATTTAAGTGAGGGTAATGTTTGGCAACTTCTTAAGTTTGCGGGTAAAGAGTTCCAAAGTCTCGGGCCTATTACATTTAAGGCTCTTGCCCCAATATCAGTGGAAGTTCTGGGCACGTAAAAAGAATTCTGATATCTGGTGTTGACGTTATTGATACGTACTTGATTAACTGTTGGCAATGAGAAGAGCCATTCCGGTAATATTCCATGATTTATTTTAAAAACTAAAAGACAGATATTATATATGAACTTCATGTCCATCCTTAGCCAACCCAATCTCTCAAAGAGGGGAGTCACGTGATCATGTTTATGCACCCCCCCTATGGCAACTCTTGCAGCAAAATTCTGGAGCCTTTTCACTCGTAACATCTGGGTCTTAGTCGTGGAACCCCAAACACTTAGACAGTAGTTGAGAATACTTAAAATCAATGTTTGTACTACAATAACCCTACAATCAGGCTCGAATCTTTCATAGACTCTGTTCAAGTAAATAAGGGTCCCGTTCACTTTTTTATGTAGTTCATCAATATGAAAATTAAATGTCATGGTACTGTCCATAATAACTCCTAGATTTTTAACCTTATTAGATGGGAAGAGTGAAACATTGTTGAAATTTATACTGATGTTCTCAGGAATGCGGGACAGGTATTGATTTGATCCAAAAATAACGAATTTAGTTTTATTTTCGTTCAGTAAAAGACCATTACTGTTAAAATAACTTTTGGCACAGTTTAATATATCTTCAGCCCTTTTTAAGATTTCAGGAATTCTATCAATGTCACCAGTAAGCATAATCTGGGTGTCATCAGCATACATGACAAGTAGGCAATCTCTTATAAATTGAGGTAAATCATTAACATATATTAAGAAAAGCAGAGGACCCAAAATTGAACCCTGAGGAACGCCAAAACTGATATCTAAAGAAGAAGAGAGAGTCGAGCCCATTCGAACTGATTGAATTCGATCTTTCAGATAATTTT
Organism: Halocaridina rubra; assembly: GCA_037179515.1. Taxonomy (NCBI): domain Eukaryota; kingdom Metazoa; phylum Arthropoda; class Malacostraca; order Decapoda; family Atyidae; genus Halocaridina; species Halocaridina rubra. Next base: position 1,945 of record JAXCGZ010004474.1, read on the forward strand.
CGAACCAAAATGAGTCAACATGAACTTTGGAAAGTTTTCTCATTAGAATTTGATGGTGTACACTGTCAAATGCTTTAGACAAATCTAACAATAATAAAAGTGATATTTTCTTATTTTCAATATTACTATAAATTTTATCAGTAATTTTAAGTAGGGCCGTCTCGGTCGAAAGTTTAGGCCGAAAACCGTGTTGTTCTTCACATAATAGACAATTTGATTCAAGGAAATTTATTAACTGGGTGGCAACTACCTTCTCAAGTATTTTAGACAGAATGCTGAGAAGAGAGATTGGCCTATAATTTTCAACATTATTAGTATCTCCACTCTTAAAAACGGGGATGATATAGGGATGCTTCCAGAGGTTAGGATAACTGCCTGTAACAATGGATGTATTAACAATGACTAAAATGAAAAATACTGTAACTGGCAATGAGTCAATTAGGAAGCGAAGTTGTATCCCATCGGAACCACAAGAGTTTGTTGGTTTGAGGTTCTTTATGATAAGAATAAGTGTGATTAAATCGATTGGGTGCGGTCTAAAATTATTGATAATATTTCTTTCAGCTGGAGGCTGGCAATTATGTGGTTGATTAATAATCAAGTCATTATTATCTTGGGACTTTTCATATGTGGACTTACCTATTTCAGCAAAATACTTATTAAAATCATTCACTCGCTTTTCCACATTATCACTGAGAAGGTCAGAATTTTCTAAGATTTCCTTATTTGCAGGAATTATTCTTTTTATAACATTCCAAGTTCCTTTGATATTTCCCTTATATTTTGAAAATTCTTCCCTGAAATGATTTTTCTTCTTTTCGGACAACATTGTTTTAGTAAGGTTTCTTTCTCTTCTATAGGCTCTTTCCATCTCGGAGTTTTGTCTATCAGATTTAAATTGCCTTTGGAGGTCATCTCTCTTTTTCATTTGCTCTTTTAACTGAGAGTCAATCCACGGGGCAGGAGGGCGTGTCATGACTTTGGTTGTAAGAGGGGCACATTCATTTAAACATCTCGTAAAAACATCAGTAAAAGTAGAAACTTGATAATTTACACAATCTGTAGTTAGTATTGAATTTAAGATGTTGTATTCATTAAGAAGAGTGTCGCAGAAACAATTTTGAGAATAATTCTCAAGAGATCGGAAAGTTTTAACAATTGGCGGTCTCTTTTCCTTCCTGACATTAACTGTAGCTATTAGAAGCTCGTGGTCTCCTACAGGACAAGGTAAGACATCGTGGTGAACTATAAAACTAGGTGTATTGGTAATTATAAGATCAATTATGCTGGAGGAATTAGCGGTGATACGGGTTGCTTTATTCACAAGCTGATTTAAGTGGAGGGATTGAATTAATTTCCCCATTTTATTATTAGGAAGAAGGAGATTATCATTGAAGTCGCCTATAATAATGAGAGGTTTGCCCCTCAAACAGACCGACCGAAATACCTCGGAGATGTAATCAAAGGTGTCGTTGAGTGCATGTGGGTGTCTATATACACATCCCAGGATGAATGAAGGGGATTTCCTACTCTGAACAGTCAACCAAATGTCTTCGAGATGAGGAGGTCGCTCGACTTCAGGGGTCTTTAATAGGGAGACCGTTAGATGATTTCTTACATACACCCCCACACCCCCACCCCTACCGCCATCAAATCGATAAAAAGAATACTCAGGTATAGCAACAAAACCAGACTGCATATTTGCTTGGAGCCAAGTTTCACAAACACACATTATATCCACGTTATTTTCTCTGATCATTAGTGCAATATTTTCGAAATTACCCAGAAGTGATTGTGCATTGATGTGTTGTATGTTTATGAACTGTTTCAATAAGCCTGTATTACAATGTGATTGCTATATATTTAAGGGACATAATCTTGTTTTATGGCCATGTTCACGGCAGTGACCACATTTAAGTCTATAGTTAAACCAACAGTGGGAAAGATCATGGTTTATTTCCCCACAGTTTGAACAGGGCTGTCGACGACTGTAGAGCTGCTGCAATTTCTCCCTCTCCCGGGGACGCTGGGGGTAGCGCCGTGGTTGGTCGAGATCATAGGGACTGTGATTCATCCTCGAGTCTCGTCTCCATCCTCGAGTACCAGGTGGGATTTGACGATTCTGATGACGAAAATCCCGGGTATGACGTCCATCCGAATGCTGTTGAGGATCCCTTCTAGAATGCTGATCGTTGCTACTTTCTTGAGAGGCGTTTCTGATTTCATTATTATTTCTTATTGAGGGGAGCTGGCGATGCCGGTCGTAGTTTCTGTTCCTGTATGTGTTATTTTGACTGTCGTTATTGGCCGTGACCGGTCGTTGTTGCCGCTGCAATACAGAAGCATATGTAGTAGGTATGGTTTGGTATATGATTTCTTCCCAGTTGTTGCTTAGTTTGAAGAATGGGCATTGCTTAGCAATTATGTTCAATAACCTGATGACGCCAAATCTGTTGAGAGCATCCCCCTTATCATTTACATCATAACACATCCGATCAACGTCGCCGGTACCAAGCCTGAACTGCAGATTAGTCTTGATAACTGAAACCCCATTGGTCTCACTCCAAGTTGCTAGTTGATTATTGAAATAGTTGATCTTTTCATCGAACTCTTCGACTCTAAGGACAGGTGCTACTTCACATATGTGTATGCTCATCTCCTCGTTCACCTCCTTGAGATCGGTTATGAGAGAACCCAATCTATCAAGGATATCCACAGGCTGAGATCCATTAAGGATGTCTTGAATACCGCAGTATAAGATGCAATATTTAGGAGCCCATCGAAGTTTCTCTGAGACCCAGCAATTTATGAGATCTATATTAGCTCCTTTTAAAGTTTGAACGGAGCATTGTTGGTTCAAGTCTGACATATGGACAGGGGAGAGGTTTGTGTCACCCAGAAGCAGGCTTCCCTCAGGTAGGGGCCGGGTAGGGGTTACACCCTGCGGTTCCGGTGTCGTCTGCTGTGAGTTGTATGTTCCCTGAAGTAACCCGACTTGTTCTTCCAGTGAAGAGATACGATCATTTAACTTGTTGACTGTGATTGTGAGTTTATCG
>JAXCGZ010004474.1:10000-46181 GCA_037179515.1 Halocaridina rubra
CAAGGATTTAGAGGCTATGGTTATAAGCCTTGATGATAAAATTCGGAATATGGATAGAGAAATGAAAGAGATTGAAACACTCAGAGAGGAAATAAGATTTTTGGAGGAAGCAAATAAAGCACAAGGGCGGGAGAGAAAGGGACTAGAAAAACGAATAAAGAAGCTGGAAGGGGAAAAGAGTGAACTAGAAACCAGAATTTCTAAACAAGAAGATAAAAACAAACAGCTGAATGACAACCTAAAGGAATTAGATGTTAGTTCACTGCTCTCTTCTGAGAGAGACGAGATTGCAGCTTGGAATGTCCAGATTAAGGAAAACATTTAACAGTTTAGAAAAGAGTTCCAGGAGCTGAATATGGAACATGATGCCATGAAAACTTCCTTTGCTGATGCACTAAAAGGGAATGTGGCAGTAAGAGGGGCTGTAAACGTGGTGGCACTGAAAAACATACAAACAGTTGACTATAAAGAGACAGTAATTGAAAAAATGAAAGACGTTGTGATGGAAAGGGCAAACCCACTGATCAAACAGGCACTTTATAAAGAGAAGACAGTGGTAATCTCAGGCATAAGCGAATCCCAGGAGCCAACATGGCAGGGGAGACTTGAAGAAAATAATGCTAAGGTTATAGACCTGATAAGAAAGCTTGGAGTAGTTTGTGGTCCTGAGGATATTGAAAACATACACCAACTTGGTAAATATTCGAGGGAAGGAAAGCATAGACCAACAAAAGTAACCTTTGAGAGAGGGGAAACATGTAGGGAAATATTGTTGAGAAAAAAAAGTCTAAAAGACCTTCAAGAATTCGGAGAAGTGTTCATTAGATGATACAGATCACAGGAAGAAATGGGAAAGATAAAAAACTTGTTGGAAGAGGCAAGAATGTTAAATGAGGAAGGAAATGAAGAAGAGAAGAAAAATTTTCATTTCAGAGTTCTTCCAGATAAAGGGGAGATAAAGAAGATAATGACAGAAGATCAGGGGATGGGGCCTCATTAAGATTGTTATACACAAATGCTGATGGATTAGCTGGTAAGGCAGTAGAATTAAAAGATAGGATTCACAACAGTAAGGCAGATATAGTAGCAATTACAGAGACTAAGTTGAGTGAGAACATAAACAGTGTCACAGTTTTTCCTAAGGGCTTCAGAATATTAAGGGTTGAAAGATCTGAGAGGACTGGTGGAGGGATAGCACTGCTCATAAGTGAAAGGATTCAAGTTGAAGAAATAAACTTGGCTATAGAAAGTGAGTTCAAGGAATTTCTTGTTGCTCGCATAAATACTGGGTCAGAGAGCATTATAATAACTGTTGTATATAACCCACCAAGGAACCAGACTAGGCCAGAAGTTTATGAGGAAAGTCATATATGTACTATTGAAGTCATAAATTCAGTTGTTAACATGGCACGGGAGAGAAAATGTAGGATTTTGATTATGGGAGATTTTAATCATAAAGAGATAGATTGGATAAATCTTGACCCACACAGTGGTGAGGACTCATTCGGGCAAAGATTCCTAGATTGCGTACAAGGGAATTTCCTACACCAACATGTAATGGAACCAACGAGGGCCAGGGGTGGGGATGAGCCATCACTACTTGATCTAGTATTCACAGATAATGTGTTGGATATTGAAAAAATTGAGTATGAACCACCAATTGGAAAGAGTGACCACTGTGTGTTGTTGATGGAGTATATATTGAAGATATTCTGCCTGAAAGTAGAGGCACTGAGGACATGAGGAGGAACTACCCGAAAGGAGATTTCATCAAAATGAATGAGCTTTTTGCAGTTATTGACTGGAGAACCTTATTTTACAACAAATCTGTACAAGAAATGTATAACATCTTTTGTGAGAAATATGGGAAGATAGTAGATTGCTGCATACCTGTCACCAAAGTAGGTGTAATTCATGCCAGAGAGAAATGGTTCGATAATGAGTGTAAAAGAGCTAAGGAGTGGAGAGACAAATGCTGGAAAAGGTATAGGAGGAGAAAAAACATAAATGCCTGGCAAACCTACAAAAGAGCAAGAAATGGCTACCTACGTAAAGGGAGAGAGGCAGAGAGAGACTATGAGAGGGACATCACCGAAAGGCTAAAGAAAATCCCAAGCTTTTCCACAGCTTTATCAGAGGAAACCTGAAGGTAAATGAACAGGTTTTAAGGCTAAAGAGAGCGGATGGAAGCATCACTGAAACGGATGAAAAGATCTGCAAAGAAGTGAACAAGGAGTTTCAGTCAGTATTTACAGTAGAAAATACCCCACCCCCTCAGATTGCAGAGATAGAAGCTCAAGGGCCGGTATTAGAGAACATCAACCTTACAGCCAGAGAGGTATGCAAAGCGCTGATGGAGTTAGATGTTCATAAAGCTAAAGGTCCTGATGACATATCCCCTCATGTACTTAAAAAATGCGCAAACTCAATATCAGTGGCACTAAGTATCATATTTAAGAAGTCACTGGAGTCAGGGGAGATTCCAAGATGCTGGAAACAAGCAAACGTGATACCTATCTTCAAAAAGGGAAGGAGGGATATGGCTCTGAACTACGGACCAGTTTCCTTGACCAGAATAGTTTGCAAAGTTATGGAGAAACTACTAAGGAAACATATCTCTCTTCACTTGGAATCCTTCAACTTTTTGTCAGTGAGGCAACATGGCTTCAGAGAAGGTAGATCAACAGTAACAACCTTATTAGAATTTTGTGATGAGGTAAGCCTAATCTTACAGGAAAGAGAGGGCTGGGCAGATTGCATATTCCTAGACTTCCAGAAAGCGTTTGACACTGTTCCACATGGGAGACTTATTAGGAAGCTGCAAGCAATGGTTAGAATAGGTGGAAATGTCTTGGAATGGATAAAAACTTACTTAGAAGGAAGGGAACAGAGGGTTAGAGTAAGACACTCAGTGTCTGAATGGAGAAGAGTTAGTAGTGGAGTTCCACAGGGTTCAGTTTTAGGGCCACTTTTGTTCCTTGTATATGTAAATGACCTACCAGAGTCTAATATGTTTGCAGATGACGCAAAGATTGTGAAGAAAGTAAAAAAAACGAGAACAATGGCAGAGAACTTCAGGAAGATCTAAATAGTCTGCATCAGTGGTCAGAAAAGTGGCTAATGAAATTCAATACTTCAAAATGTAAGGTAATAGGAATGGGTACAAGTGCAAGAAGGCCCAAGCTTGACTACTCGGTGGCTGGAGTACAACTTCAAGAGACAGAAAATGAGAGAGATCTAGGAGTAAACATACTGGCAGATTTGTCTCCAGAAATACATATAAATGGTATAGTAAGGGCAGCATATGCATTCTTATCAAATGTAAGGGTAGCCTTCAGGCACATGGACAAGGAAATGTTCAGAAATATTTATGTAACCTATGTGAGGCCATAACTCGAATATGCAGCCCCCTTTTGGAATCCACACTTGAAAAAGCACATAGCTAATCTTGAAAAAGTTCAAATACATGCCACGAAACTGGTGCCAGACACAAGCAATCTCAGTTATGATTAGAGGCTGAGGGAATTAGACTTACCATCACTCGAAGCTAGAAGATTGAGGGGGATATAGTTAGTCTTTAAATTCCTTCATGGCATTGAGAGAGTGGATAGGGATCGATATTTTTATATGGCTGGCTCTAGAACTATAGGTCATAGTTTGAAGCTTCGTAAGAAAACTTCTTTGCAGGATGTAAGGAAATACTTTTTCAGTGTAGGAGTAGTTGATAATTGGAATTGGCTAAGCGAGGAGGTAGTTAATGCTATCTCAATCCATAGTTTTAAGGACAGGTATGATAAGTATCACTGAGTATAAAATGGAACCGATCAGGAGACGGGAAGATACGAGCTTTGGGCTCTTTCCCGTAAACACAATTAGGTAATTACAATTCGGTAATTACATACACACACACACACAAAAAGGGGTGAAAGGGGTGGGGCTTTGCAATGAGCTAAGCTGCCATGTTATGAAAGCAAATACTCAATCCTGAATGAACTAAAGGAAACTGTTCATGAACAGAAACTCACAGGAACCATAAAGCTAGAATTCGAGAGAACTATTATTTTCCAAAATAAAAAGTAAAGGTTGCCTGGTTTCAGGTCCGATATCCATCTGAGATGCTCCCCAGAACGTCAGCCGGAGCAAGTCCCAAAACCCCACTGTGGTGCCCAGCCACTGCAGTAACCTCCCAGTAAACAGCAATAAACTCTCGGTCATGGACGGCAACCGATCGTGCCGACTTCACGAATACGAAGCCAGCGCGTTTCCATTGTACCACCAAATTAGTGAGCATTGCATGTGATAAAAATAAGCATTTATTGAATTATTTCAAGTGTAATCTTAAATCTCTCTGAGTGAAGGAAATGTATGCCTAAAGAAGGCCTCATTATAAAAGAAAATTATCATTCCTATACAACCGAAGTAGTCCCTCAACCTCTTGAATTCGACCAAAGGTGTGTCTTTGCATTCTAACGAAGCTTATAAGGATCAAAACAATCATATACTTACGGACTTTTGAGAAAACAATATATGGTCCTTGAGGAAGAGAAAACGAGAAGGTGCAGATAGGAGGATTTGAAGAGACTAATAAAAATGCATAACTTCACTCACAATATCATATAGAACATACAAGACTCATGAAATTAAACAATTATAAACAAATAAATGCTTACAAATGCTGGGGCTGCCCTTCTGTTTACAGTAAACAAAAGTATATATTAAGGAAGATTTTGAGAGACTGAATAAATTGTGTTGGTAATATTCTCTTAATTAAACAACTTCATATACAAATGAAGAACATTTCCAAAAAATGAAGTGAGAAAATAGGATTTTTTTTTATTATGAGTGATACTTGAATTTTATTACAGAGTGATTTAGTTTATCAGGATTAAGTATTATTGATTGAGTGTAATTGAATTAAATTTAACTGAAGGAGTTTACCTGAATTTACCCTGATTGGACGATGTAAATTCAATTGACATCTGAATAGAATCTGATAGAAGCACTTAATATGAATTAAATCTAATTGAACGATTTAATCTGAATGGACTCTGATTACAGGAGCTTATATGAATTTAAATCTGATTGAGAAGTTTATCTAAATGAAATTTGGATGAGAAAGTCACTCTGAATGAAGTCTGACTAAAAAAGGTATACATAAGGTAAATCTGCTAGGATGAGTTTATCTGAATTAACTCCAAATTGAAAGTGTTTATCTGAATTAAATCTGAATGAATGAGCATGTCTGAATTAATTTATTTGAATAAACTTATCGAAACAATCAGACTAAATCATGTATCTGCATTATATATGATAGAACGAGCTTTTTCTTCTTATTAAACCTGATTTTCGAGTTTACCTGAAATAAAATGTGGGAAGGAGTTTATATGAGTTAAATTTGACTGATCGATTTAATCTGAATTAAATATGATAGAATGAGCTTAGCCGAAAGAAATTTGAGTCCTGGATTATCGCCCGATTTTTTCACGCAGCGTAAACCTAGGATACCATATTGTTAGTTAGATAGACACACACAAATGGATTTCATAAATGCATCTGACGCGGTTCTGTGTATGGCTAGGATCCCGCTAACAATATGGTATCCTAGGTTCACATTGTTTAAGAAATCGAGCCCTTATCTAAATCATATTTGATATATGGAATTTATTAATAATAAATTTCATTGGATGAGTATGCAAATGGATTGGAGTAACTTTCCAATGAGCTTCGGTATTTCGATTTGTCTCGGTATAAGATGCAACAGACTTATTATTTAAAGTTCAGGCGAATTGAGAAAATTGTCCAGTTAATTTTTCTTTTAAATATACGAAATAAGAAAGTTGTCCAGTTATTATTGTTTTCATATTTACGATTTAAGGCAGTTTACAATCATGAGTTATGCATACAAAATACATAAAAATATCTGCAGGAGGACGTCTCTACAATTAAGCTGTCTTTACTGAAAAACTTCGAAGTTGATGTATCATTACTTTGAAACCAAAGTATTAAGCTGGCAGTTCTTGAGAATCTCCGAAACGAAGATATCGGTGATATTAACCTGAAACTGTCGGAACTGTAAGAACAATATCGTTTTAAGGACATCTCGTGAATAGATAACTATGTCTCCGTACATTTCGTAAATATAAAACCAAGTATAAGTCTCGGTGCATCTTGTAAACAGATAACCAAGTATAGTTCGAGGTACTTGCGAATTAAGCCACCCAAAGGAAGGCAAATTTCTGAATTGCAGGATTTAATTGGCATAATTAAGATGGTCATAATGGTGCCGGAAGAGATATGGAGATGACTTTAATTATGGTTTTTAATTTTTAACTCCATTGTTGTGCATTTGCGACATTATCATCACAGGAGAAACGTATTTGGAATTGGCGATAGAAAAAAATATATCAATACAGAATTACAAATAATAATTATGGGTATTAACTTCACACACACATGCTCACACACGCACACACAATATATAAACTTAATATTTAATGCAATTAACAGTCATCATTCTCTGGCACACACGCAACTTAAAATAAAGAACCCTCTTTCTTGGTATCACTGCAAACATGTTCAATGGAAACTTTGTTGTAAATGAGTAGGAACTTGTTGGAAACAGATACTCTCTGGTTTATGGATATATCGCATACAAACCAATAAATTCAGACCCTGTAGTCCTGTACAGTAGACATAATATTTTTTTTCCTTTCAAAAAGGCATATCAAAGTGCTTACTACACTGCCCCCACTCTAACAACGCAATATCAAACTTGCAATTATGGGGAAAACTTTTCAGAATTAAAAAACGAAACGTAACTTTTCCGAACTGAATTCGAAATGCAAATTCATAAAAACAGACGGGAAAAAGAAAATGCAATTTCCCTTTTTCCAGCTTACGATATTGGAGAAGTCTTTTACTGCCACGATATATTTTTTTTCTCTTGCACGGTGGTCTGCGATATATGAAAACATGTTAGAGCTACTGCTATGTTTCTATTTTAATGGGAGTTTTAGAAAATAATAATAATAATAATAATAATAATAATAATAATAATAATAATAATAATAATAATAATAATAATAATAATAATAATAATAATAATAACAATAATAATAATAAAAACGTATTTAAATATGTATGTACATATGTAAGTACATATGTATATATTTATGCAAATACAAAAGAATAATCATATGCACACTAAAGTAAAATCTTTTCCTTTAAACCAATCAGAGGGGGTTAAATGTCGTTCACATAAAACTTGAAAATTCAGCATGCAAAAAGGAACTTCAAAACAGTACTTTTATTTTACTTTTCCATCAACCACTCACACGTTTATTAACAAATATTTTTTTTTTATCTATAAACATTTATTTATGTTGGCGTGAGAGGGGGGAGGAGAACTTTGATATAAAACAAGTACATATGATCTTTGCTGTTTTAATAGTTGACATTTCCTTAAAATTATAACTCTTTTGCTGAGCAGGAGTTACAAAAGAACGAATAATTGTTGAAATTTATTCAAGGCAAGAAATGCCGGACTTGTTAAAAAATAAGTTTTTTTATTGTACAAGAAGAAATAAACATTGAAATGCATTAAATTCGTATAGAATAGCTAAGAGCTGCTTTCATTATCTAACACCAGATTAAGCATAGGAAAATGTGGATATTTAAAGTCAAAACACTTACTTGTAGAAGAGAGGGCAAATAAAAAAAAACTCTTCAGAAAATATTTCTTAAGGAGATAGTACATTTTTAATTTGAAAAATGAATGACATAATTCTTCCATTGTTTAAATACGTGACCTTCTTCCCACAGCGATAAAAAAAAAAAAAAAAAAAAAAAAAAAAAAAAAAAAAATATATATATATATATATATATATATATATATATATATATATATATATATATATATATATATATATATATATTATTCCCCTTTAAGGAAATGACATAACTTTACAAGCGTCAGTCTCGGAATTAAAGATTTCTGTTTCCCGAATTTCTGACTCGATTTACGTTTCGTGAGAATAAATGATTTCTGACAGTGCAAATGGCTACTGCTAGATACTTCAAATTCCAATATCTTACCAAATAAAAATAATTACCTGAGTGGCAATTTCAGGTAATTATGGGAGTATGACAAACATGTGATATTTACTGAAAACTTCTGGAATGAGCCAAAAAAAAAACACACACACACACACTTGGCACTATTCAGTATTAACTCAAGTGCTAATTAAACGAAGATTACGTCGCGTAAAAAGTAAACACTTGAAATGTTTATTTTACCCGTAAGTACATTTTCATGTTATATATATATATATATATATATATATATATATATATATATATATATATATATATATATATATATATATATATATATATATGTATATATATATATATATATATATATATATATATATATATATATATATATATATATATATATATATATATATGTATATATATATATATATATATATATATATATATATATATATATATATATATATATATATATATATATATATATATATATATATATATATATATATATATATATATATATATATATATATATATATACATATATATATATATATATATATATATATATATATATATATATATATATATATATATATATATATATATATATATATATACCTTGTTGAATATTATTGTTGTTTTTTGTCTAGCAGTTTCCTTATATGAGAATACTGCTAATCCAAACACAGCGGTCATATTCAACAAGATGTATACAAATTTAAATTTACTGACAATATACAAACACACACACATACCCAAACATGTGTGTGTGTGTGTGTGTGTGTGTGTGTGTGTGTGTGTGTGTGTGTGTGTGTGTGTGCGCATTTTGGCAGCAAATTTTCCTTTATGCACATCTTGTTGAGTATGATCGCTGTCAAATATATATATATATATATATATATATATATATATATATATATATATATATATATATATATATATATATATATATATATATATATATATATATATATGCGCAACTGAAAGAATAAATGAACAGTTGGGAGCACAGAAGCTGAAACACTGGCATGTAACTGCACTATATAGATATCTTTACACAAAATACATATACTGGAGGTTTTACTACCGACCATTAATTCTGATATCCCGTTAACGCTAAAGACACATCCCAGTATTTGCAGGCTGTAAAAACCAAAAGGAGAACAATTCTCGACTAAACCTTTATATTGTTATTTCCAACTACTTTCAAGAGTGTACATTACTTTTTTTTTTTTTTGCAAATGAACTAAAATCGTTATTTGATTTATTTGATCTTTATTATTATTATTATTATTATTATTATTATTATTATTATTATTATTATTATTATTATTATTATTATTATTATTAAAAATAATATATCATCAATACCAGCGTCATTCAATATATTAATATCATTACATGTATGAAGTGTCTTAATTATGAAATGAATGCTCTCTCTCTCTCTCTCTCTCTCTCTCTCTCTCTCTCTCTCTCTCTCTCTCTCTCTCTCTCTCTCTCTCTCTCTATATATATATATATATATATATATATATATATATATATATATATATATATATATATATATATATATATATATACATACATACACACACACACACACACATGTACACACACAATGAAATCGTCATATTAACTATAGTATTTTCCACGAACTTTTTTTTTTAACATCAGGAAACATGACATCACGTTGCAAGATACACAAAACTGCTTCAGCAGATAAAAAGTTGCATATCACAGAGCAGCCAGTGCATGCAAGCATTGCTCCCGTCGTTCTTAAATCAACTTATTAAATCAGTACGTGGAGTTTATATATTCACAATAAAACCGTAATATTAACAATACTATTATCCACAATTTTTTTTTTCTATTCGCGTATCAGGGGACTTGAACTTGCATCGCTAGTTAAAAGACATTCTGCCTTAACCAACCAAGCTGCTACAGCAGATAGAAATTTACATATCATAGTACAGCCAGTGCGTGCAATATTGCTTTAGCTGTTCTTCAATCTGTTCAAGATAAACGTGGAGTTTAATTATACATATTCACAATGAAACCGTGATATAAGAAAAACTTTTCCACTATATATATATATATATATATATATATATATATATATATATATATATATATATATATATATATATATATATTTATGTATATATATATATATATATATATATATATATATATATATATATATATATATATATATATATATATATATATATATATATATATACATATATATATTGGCAGAAAATGGCTGCATCTAAGATAGAGAAAATAGTGATTTCTTCTTCTCCTTCATCTCAAATCCACAATGTCAACAATCCAAAGACAATACTAAGAGGGTCTGTTGATCTTCCCCACGAAATAACTTCTTGCTTATTATTTTTTCATCTCTTTATTCTTTATTATCCCCCTGAGGGAGGGGGATAAGAATACTTTCTTCGTGTTCCCCTGTGTGTAGTAAAAGTCGACTAAATGGGGCGGAGCGAGGGGACTGGGAATCCCCTCCCCTATATTTACTTCCCACAAAAAGCCAAAGTATTTTCTTTGACTCAGCCATCTCCCTTTCAAGGAGGAATATGGCTTTAGTATATATAGATATAGATTTTTTATTATGTTCATAACGGAGTTTTCTTTTTCTTTTGTTTAATATTATTCTGCTTTTACCAAAAACTTAACGCTTTCTGCTCTTATTGCACTAACCCTAGATCGAGACACAGAGAAGCGCCCCGCCATATATTGCAGAAGGAACTTAAGATTTTTGGATCAATTAAAAAAAAAGAACATCAAAATCACCTACCTCATTTGCAGTTTATAATAATAAATAGCTTTGGGGACGGAGCCCCAAGTCTGGAAATGGGAGGGTGGTTATTGTTATAAAATTATAGTAGTTAAACTTGGTTAAATTCTCAAAAAAGATGAAAAACTGTTCTTATACATAGCCTGAGGTAGGTTTTCTCTAGCTCAGCCAGAATTCTCTCAGTGAGTGAGACAAAGGCCCGATTTCTTAAACAGTGTAAACCTAGGATACCATATTGTTAGTTAGTTAGACACACACAAATGGATTTCATAAACGCATCTGACGCGGTTCTGTGTATGGCTAGGGTCCCCATGGGGGATCCTAGCCATACACAGACCCGCGACAGATGCGTTTATGAAATTCATTTGTGTGTCTAGATCCTAGCCATACACAGAACCGCGTCAGATGCGTTTATGAAATCCATTTGTGTGTGTCTAGCTAACTAACAATATGGTATCCTAGGTTTACACTGTTTAAGAAATCGGGCCAAATATCAGCTTAGATGAGTCGTTATAACGATATCGTACCTTTAAATACCTGTTGAGTGTGACACGAATATTATCTAAAACGAGGTTTTCTACGTCATCGACATGGAAAGTTGTCAAAAAACTTTCTATATTGTATCCATTTCCCTGTATATAAACTAGTAACCAATTCGAATAAGTAGTAATGTTTGTCACCTTGTGTTTTATAAGTATAAACAAACATCACACAATGGTGATTTTAGCTACTTCAAGACAATTCTTTAAAGAAGCTCTGTCGTTATCAACAGCAGCGTCACAGTGTTCGAAGATGCATATAGAATATGAGGAATAGTAAGTGAGAGAGAGAGAGAGAGAGAGAGAGAGAGAGAGAGAGAGAGAGAGAGAGAGAGAGAGAGAGAGAGAGAGAGAGAGAGAGAGAGAGAGAGAGAGAGAGAGAGAGAGAGAGAGAGAGAGAGAGAGAGAGAGAGATTTATGAGCATATACTTATGTGAATGTACCCATAATAAAACCACACTTACCCTTTTCTATTTCTAGAATATTACATTCTTTCGATGATACATTTCCTTTAGACCCATTTCCTTGTAGGGATCCAAGAGGTGGAATCCAATATCTTTGCTAAGTGGGGGTGAAATATTGGTGAATGGGTAGACTGCTGTTGCATGTACTATATATGACAATATTCTGTTGCAGCTGGCAAGGAAAATATATGGACTGAGGCTTTGTTTTATTATTATTATTATTATTATTATTATTATTATTATTATTATTATTATTATTATTATTATTATTATTATTATTATTATTATTATTATTATTATTATTATTATTATTATTATATTAATCAGCATAAGGAAAAGTATTTGTATGCGAGATTTTACTGATATTCACAATCACTTATACGTCCGCCTCTCTCTCTCTCTGGCTAGTACAGTGGTAACGCGCTGGCTTCGCATTCACGAGGTCGAAAGATCGGTTCCCGTCCAAGACCAAGAGTTTAAGCTGTTTACTGGCAGGTACTGCTGTGGTTGGACACCACAGTGGGGGGCTGGGGCTTGCCCCGGCTGATGAATACCCATTGTATTGTAATGGAAATAAAGGTTTATTATTATTATTATTATTATTATTATTATTATTATTATTATTATTATTATTATTATTATTATTATTATTATTATTATTATTATTATTATTCTCTCTCTCTCTCTCTCTCTCTCTCTCTCTCTCTCTCTCTCCTCACACACACACACACACACACACACACACACACACACACACACACACACAAACACGCACACACACACACACACATACACACACACACGTTGACATAGTGAGGCAACATGGCTTCAGAGAAGGTAGATCAACAGTGACAAACTTATTAGAATTTTATGATGAGGTAAGCCGAATCTTACAGGAAAGAGAGGGCTGGGCAGATTGCATATTCCTAGACTTCCAGAAAGCGTTTGACACTGTTCCACATGGGAGACTTGTTAGGAAGCTGCAAGCAATGGCTAAAATAGGTGGAAATGTCTTGGAATGGAGAAAAACTTACTTAGAAGGAAGGGAACAGAGAGTTAGAGTAAGACACTCAGTGTCTGAATGGAGAAGAGTTAGTAGTGGAGTTCCACAGGGTTCAGTTTTAGGGCCACTTTTGTTCCTTGTATATGTAAATGACCTACCAGAGTCTGTAAATTCATTCATGAATATGTTTGCAGATGATGCAAAGATTGTGAAGAAAGTAAAAAACGAGATCAATGGTAGAGAACTTCAGGAAGATCTAAATAGTCTGCATGAGTGGTCAGAAAAGTGGCTGATGAAATTCAGTTCTTCAAAATGTAAGGTAATGAGAATGGGTACAAGTGCAAGAAGGCCCAAGCTTGACTACTCGGTGGCTGGAGTACAACTTCAAGAGACAGAAAATGAGAGAGATCTAGGAGTAAACATACTGGCAGATTTGTCTCCAGAAATACATATAAATGGCATAGTAAGGGCAGCATATGCATTCTTATCAAATGTAAGGGTAGCCTTCAGGCACATGGACAAGGAAATGTTCAGAAATATTTATGTAACCTATGTGAGGCCAAAACTCGAATATGCAGCCCCCTTTTGGAATCCGCACTTGAAAAAGCACATAGCTAAGCTTGAAAAAGTTCAAAGACATGCCACGAAACTGGTGCCAGAAATACGCAATCTCAGTTATGATGAGAGGCTGAGGGAATTAGACTTACGATCACTCGAAGCTAGAAGATTGAGGGGGGATACGTGACAGTCTTTAAATTCCTTCATGGTTATGATAGAGTGGATAGGGGTCGATATTTTGATATGGCTGGCTCTAGAACTAGAGGTCATAGTTTGAAGCTTCGTAAGTAAACTTCTCTGCAGGATGTAAGGAAATACTTTTTCAGTGTAAGAGTAGTTGATAATTGGAATTGGCTAAGCGAGGAGGTAGTTAATGCTATCTCAATCCATAGTTTTAAGGACAGGTATGATAAGTATCACTAAGTATAAAATGGAAGCGATCAGGAGACGGGAAGATACGAGCTTTGGGCTCTTTCCCGTAAACACAATTAGGTAATTACATATATATATATATATATATATATATATATATATATATATATATATATATATATATATATATATATATATATATATATATATATATATAATAACAATAATAATAATAATAATAATAATAATAATAATAATAATAATAATAATAATAATAATAATAATGCCTAAGTCAAAGTGTTCTTAAATGCCTTTTATCGAATATTGATTCCCAGGAGAGCGAACTATGAGTCTTTAGTCGAGTTAGGAGTATGACTTAACGATTAAATGCCTAATTATTGAACAAATGCAATCCTTTGATGATAAACATATTAATTTCAATATGGAGTGAGGGTGCTACCTGAGTGGTACATGCAAGCGGGGCGTTCAGAAAGGTATCCAAAAGCAATATCTCAGCTCTAACTTAGTCAATGTCCATCGCCATCCATTAGGGGACTAATTATGACACAAAAAAAGGAAATAATAATGATTTCAAATAAAGTGAATGGAATTTTATATGTATTAGCTTTTGCTACGACAATATTACAACTACTCTTAGCCACAGTTACTGAATAAACAAATTATTTAATTATGATTTAACATTTTTCTTTTCATAAAAATGATAAAATCTTATTCTAGACGTCTAATAATAACAATTTTAGGTTTCTTTTGAAAGTCTAAACTTAAGAAATCAGTTCATTCGACTGACAAGGTTCACGGAGAGTTATGCACAACGGTTTTTGAATTCATAAAAATCCATTTTAAACAATGTTAAACCTGTTTAAATATCAGAGATGTCCTTTAATAAAGTCCTTCTTTTGTAGCAAATCTATCAGCACTTCTCAGCTACGCTTTGCGTTGACATAGTGCTACGAAAAAAAAAAAAAGCTGATTTACCATGCTACTCATCTAGTGATATATCCTGGCATATATGTACAGCACAAGAATGGTTAAAAATTACCTATAGTACTAAAACTAAACAATAATATGTGGAGTTTAATATGAAAATGTTGTATACATTCAACAATTCTTAAATGATATATCTCATGCACATACGCTCTTGCTATATATTCTAGCATTAGGTTTGTGTAAAAGAGCACAACATGTTCTTTCTATATTTATGTATAAAGATCAAAATTCCCCCTATAAGGATATTGGGAGACTCAAAATACACACATTCACAAAGAGACCAATTGACTTACCCTTTCCACCTCATAGCACTCTTTCAACTACGTACATTCAGACACAATTAATAGGATTCTGTTAGGAGTTGTCCTATCAGAACATCCTGCCATCATTCTTTGTGTATGGCAGCTTTCACACCAAAATGGCACGTCGCACGTGGCATGCCAAGTGGCACGCCAGTTGAAAACGAACATCCAGAAATATTTGAAACCTTTCACACATAAGTGGCGTGGCACGTCCCATGTGCCACGCGCGACTTCTAATAGAGGGAGAAAGAAAACTAGTTGTAAAAGATCGAAAATAGGAAAAAAAGTTGAAACCTAGGAACCCACTAATATATAAATAAATATGAAAAGAGAAAATCATAACAATGATGGAGGAGCTGGAGAAATCACCAGGTAAAAATGAAATGAAAAAGCAAAAAGAAGAAAAAAAGAAAAAAAGGAAAAATGAGGCGAGCGGGTTACATATAAAAAAAAAGATGGAGAGAGGGAGGGAAAGGGTTGCGTTTCAAAGGTTGCCCAGTTGACACCTCGTATATCTCTGTCCTTCCGCTTCTTATTTTTCTTTTCATGACTTTTTGAAAATAATAAAGTACCTTTTTCTCAGCAAATATCTATCTATCTATCTATCTATATATCTATCTATTCATTAATAAATACATGTATAAAACTTCTTATACAAACATAACCAATTCCAGGTACTACAGCTGCGTGAAAAGATAAAAAAATGAAATGATACAAATAAATAAATAAAAAAAATACACCCAAGCCGCCTTTTCCAAAAATTATCAATGGTGTTTTTAGGAAGAAGCAGAAAATCCCCAGCTTTGGTGCCTCTTAGGGAGAGGATTTACGTCGAGGACTTTTTGTTTTGTTGGGAATTTGTTGTTGGGCTGAGCATTTGGCGGCAACGGAACAAAAATTTCTATTTTTAGATGAGTTTTGGCTTAGCTGCAGAGGAAGGAAAATTCTAAAATTCTCCCTATAGAAATACTGAATAAATATCTTGAATAGCATTCCACTTCATTAGGGAAACTGTAAATAAAAAAAATATCAAGAAACCTTGATTAAAAAAAACTATTTATAGTGATTTATATAAATATTAGATATTATCACTAGTGTATCGAGGTTCTCGAAGAAATGAACTTGGCAAAATATAAGATTATGTATGTTATTATCCTACGAAATAAAAAAAAGCAGAAATAAAAGCAACTACTACTACTACTACTACTACTACTACTACTACTACTACTGTTAATGAGTGAAATAGTTCTATAAAGGTGAGAACCATGGGGAGCAGGAAGGCAAGCAGAGGGAAGAGTGAGACGAGGTGAAGAGAAAAGACTATATAAGTGCACATGTGAGGGGGTGCACATAAATATGCACACACCCATGAATTGCTG
Source organism: Halocaridina rubra (assembly GCA_037179515.1). Lineage (NCBI taxonomy): Eukaryota > Metazoa > Arthropoda > Malacostraca > Decapoda > Atyidae > Halocaridina > Halocaridina rubra. Next base: position 26,496 of record JAXCGZ010004474.1, read on the forward strand.
TAAGCGTAAATAATATCAAGATTGTTGCATAAGCAGTGATATAAATCCTTTTAAAGGACACCAAATTATCATACATGAAAGTATAAATGAGAGGGGCAAAATACTCCGAAAATGACCAACTTTAATGTTCTTTGAAGCGATTCAGAAACTCATTCACAAGATAGATTTCAATATCAACAATAAAAACAATATATAGACTAATTTCACTAATATATAACGTGAAGTGAGTTTTGATTCTTATATGTGGAGTACAGCGAACTCAAATATCTATATTGTTTATAATGAGAGTCCATTCTAGAGGTACACTTAATATGAAAAAAATTTCAGTCCAAATATGGACATAGGATACTTTCCATATTTCCATCAAAACACCAGGTATACCTGGACAAAGGAAAAATATAATACCAGATTACATAGTTGTCAGGAAGACACCGCGGTAGCGTAGTGGTTAGCATACTGAACTCGGGAGGTGACTGACCGCGGGGCGTTAGGATGGGCATCCAACCATAATTCTTCAGATCCAATCTGTCTGTGTCCACTCCCACAATGAGGAATTATGGGGACTTATAAAACTTTAAAAAAAAAGTCATGAAAAAAATACCTAGGAAATAAACAAGAAGTGAGGAAAAAATAATGGATTAATATGAACGACCTGATATTGTAAAAGAATATTCAACATGTAAATGCCATTCACAGCTGAAGAACAGTATGAAAGTTTTCATATATCTCTGTAAGTCACAGGATATATTCCTATCGATTAGGACAAACTCAGTTTTGCTCTACTAGAGTCTCAATCTATCATAAAATGTTGATAAATATTAATGAATCCTAGGCACCCCAGGTTGAGAATCTTGCTTTAAGGTTTAAAGATACTACTACTACTACTACTACTAATAATAATAATTCTATATATATACCTTGGCTGTCTCCCCCAATTTGGGGGTAGCCGACATAAAAAAAGACACAATAAGGAGTTTACTTTGCTCTATGGGCAATGACGAGGGAGCTAGCGACCTTCAGATGGCACTGCTGGAGTGCCACAGCCCATCCTCCCGGCTCTTCCACAACCTGTGTAGCTTCATAAATGCCAACTCCCCTACTGCTCCTACCACAGGGCTACCTCTAATAATAATAAGAATAATAATAATAATGATAATTATTATTATTATTATTATTATTATTATTATTATTATAATAATAATAATAATAATAATAATAATAATAATAATAATTATACTACTACTACTACTACTACTACTACTACTACTACTACTACTACTACTACTACTACTAATAATAATAATAATAATAATAATAATAATAATAATAATAATAATAATAAAATTTAAACGTACAGTAATTAAAATTACGACTTACAGCTGGCAGATAAATGGCGGAATCAAAATATTATTCTCTTATATTGTTATCTTTCGGGATAAAAAAGTGCCAATACCTAATTGGTTAAAAGTACGATCAGTAGCCTAACTTTGCCGTTCGGTAAGCCCTGTGTTCTGTGGAATATAAGCTCATATGATTATTTTTGCCTTTACATTTTATTGTATTTTTTAAAAATAATTTCGAGACTTTTCTGGAAGACATACGATGGAGATGGAAGTTCGGGGTATAAGGAGGAGAGGAAGACCAAGAAAAATATGGCGTGATTGTATAGGGGAGGACTTGCAATGGAAGGGTATTGATGAAAATGAAGCACAGAACAGAAATAGATGGAGACGACTCATTCACAACGGCGACCCCATATAAAAATGGGTTAAAGCTGACAAGAAGAAGATTTCGAGACTTTTCGTAACTAGACAGGTAACGAAGAAGCAGTCAGTAATTACATCATTATAACCCACATTAATCACGTATAAGTCTTGTATAAACAACAATAATGCAATAAACTATTATAAATATAAAAATAAATTAAAATACTGAATTTATATCAAATAAGAGGACTGCTTACATCTTAATATGGCTACACCAGGTAAGAAGGAGCTAGGCTATAGTTACCAGGCAGAAAACCACACATAGTGGAAAAACCCAAGTTCTTTTCAAGAAATAAGTCTGGCAACATTTCCCTTTCATTTAAGAGGAATATCATCCCATAATTATTCTCCTAAGCCTCAATTTTCTGAAGAAAAAAAAAAGAGAATTACCGCAATTACTTTTAATGGGGCGAAAGTGGAGTTGAGATAGAGAGAGAGAGAGAGAGAGAGAGAGAGAGAGAGAGAGAGAGAGAGAGAGAGAGAGAGAGAGAGAGAGAGAGAGAGAGAAAGCTTCAATGAGTCAGTTTTAATTGAGTTGGAGGGTAGCGTTGATTGGACTTGTAATAGCGGAATTGAATTCATTATTGGCACTCTAATTCCTAACTCCAATTCCCCTCTCTCTCTCTCTCTCTCTCTCTCTCTCTCTCTCTCTCTCTCTCTCTCTCTCTCTCTCTCTCTCTCTCTCTCTCTCTCTCTCTCTCCCTATACATATATAGAAATGAATTTTTGCCCTATATGTTGAAGATATCTTTCATTGTTTTAAATAAGCATCAATAATAATAATAATAATAATAATAATAATAATAATAATAATAATAATAATAATAATAATAATTTTATTATTATTATTATTATTATTAATAATATTAATAATAGCATAGTACGCTAGGCCAGAGGGAATCAATGAAATAAAGTGGACATGAATTTCTACTGAAGTTTCAGAAGTTTTCAGGGCACTACTGCGACTATCAACTCTAAGGTTTTACCACTTTGTCGACCCACAAGTGGTGAGCAAAAGCCACTGATGCTCCTCCCCAGTAAGGAACTAAAGTTAGTAAAGAAAATTATGAAATGAAATATTGCATTTAAATGATTCAAATATGATATCAGCCAAATGAGTGACTGCATTACAGTATTCAATAACAACAACAACATCATTAATAATAATAATAACAATAATAATAATAATAATAATAATAATAATAATAATAATAATAATAATAATAATAATAATACTACTATAATAATATACTACTACTACTACTACTACTACTACTACTACTACTACTACTAATAATAATAATAATAATAATAATAATAGTTAAATTATTATTATTATTATTATTATTATTATTATTATTATTATTATTATTATTATTATTATTATCAGTAGTACTACTAGTAGAAGTAGTAGTAGCAGTAATAGTAACATAATATAGGAATCATTATTATCTAAGTCAAAAATTATTATTTTAGAAAAAAAAAATATTTGGCTGATATTCTTAATACGAGTTTTGCAAATTTTGCAAGAGTAAACTCCAATAATTATCTATCTAAAGCTCATTTAATGGATGAATTATCTAGTCTTTTGTATGTTAGTCTATACAGAGAGGATAAAATCCTTTTTGGAAAGAAGGTGGCCGAGTCAAACTACAACCTTGACTCTTTACGATAGGAGGATACGAAGGGTGAGGGATTCCCATTCCCTCTTTCCGCACTATATTCTCGGAAGATCACAACACGCGGGGAACACTGGAGGCGGCATAATCCTCCAACAATGGATAAAAACGGAAGAATATACACAGTAAGGAGAAAGACAGAGAAGTACATACACAGTGAGAAAAAATGAAAAATGAAGTATGGGAGGCAGAGAGAACGCTAAGCTCCTTGCTTTGACTAGTGGTTAACATTAAAATGGAGAAAAAAAAGTATACTTTTGTTTTGGTTTGTCATTTAAAATTGCGTATTTTTACAAATTCCATAATTACAACTTAATCAAAATTACGAATTACTGACGTCAGATAATTCCACCCATCTGGGGTCCATTTACTGTCCATCATTTCCGATGATTTTCTTCTGCCTTTGATCATATACGAGATCAGTAGAGGCGGAATGTCCAAAAGGAAATGACTGTGATGTCGACTTAATTGCAATCTTTTGATGATGAAAGACGCTTTCTGAAGATAGGTCTTATTGATATGTCTTCTAGATTTTTTTTTTTTTTGCAATATTCTGAATATTACCGATCAACTTGTCTCTTATAAATACAAAAACCATAAATGGAATCTGAAAATAGCAACACTATTTTTAAACAGATTTTATTAACTCATTTGCATATGGAATGCAATAAATGGAGTTTGTTTTGTGTAAATTATTGAATATTATGGTCAATCAGTATATGATGATGAATTAATTTGAAAGATACGACACTTGGCTATGTATGACCTTGGTAGTAAAATAAAATAATTGCACATCATTTGCTTAATTACACACAAACACACACACACAAACACATATATATACGTTAAGAATAATGACCGGCTACGACTCATCTTCATGCTATGTTACAAATTAGCAAGGCCTAGCCACAAATTAAATAAAATATATAAATCTGTTGTCCGCGTTTTGTTTTTTATTTCCTTTGATGAATAAATAAATAAAATAAAATAATATATAAATGAATATATATTAAAACAAATATATTTTAAACCTTCCTTCAACCCCAAAGGAAAAAGGTTAGGGCGAGTTCTGGATATGAAAGGGAACTCTTTTGTGTTCTTGGAGATTTGGTGATTGTAAAAAGTTCTATTGCAAAGATTTTGTCCTTCAAGATGCCAGCCATTACTCATCTTTTAGAAATATCACTGTTCATTGTAGAGAGGCAGGAATAAGAGGAGAAAATGCAAAACAGGGTATAGTTCGTTACTATTATCCTTCACATCTGACAAGTCACTACACTCTCCATCTCTATTTCCCTTTACTTTGTGTTTTCGTGCCCAAGCCTAATGAGGCAGTTTTAGTTTATTAGTTTTTTTTTTTTGGCGCGTCCTGGTGTCACACTCATAAAAAAAAAAAACTGGGTGCTCTATCTCCAGTATTACTGATCAAACCTAAATCCAAAATGTCGTTGTTGTGCTTTGACTCTGCCATCACCCTTACCTTACTAACGGCATTATGGTCTCTGTATATGGGTAGATATTTTAAATACCAAAACGTAGATAAATAAGTAAGGACGGATGCCATCTTTTAACTTAACCATACCTTGTATTATAACATAATCCCAACCCCCATTACTAACACGGTGACTCTGGCCACAAGAAACCCCTTAACTATTTCATATTATAGACTTCTCCAGTGTGTAGCTTTGGAGTACGTTTCTTTTAGTTGAAATAAGAGTTGGAAAAAGCATACGAGGGAAGGGTTCGATGTATAAAATGAAAGTGCCTTGAGACATGGCGAACAGAATATGAGGGCATACACAAGAAAATAAATTATAAATCCCATTCACGGTTTTTAGACGAATGGAACATTTTGGTGATATCAGAAACTCGAGATGTAAAATAAAAAAAAAATAATATTGCTCAACTAAATGCCTTTAAAAGCCGGATCAACTAAAGAAAGAGGATCTCAAACCAAGCAACTGGAGGAATGTCTAATAATAAATAGCTAATGTGGTCAAAGTTAGAAAGTGGTTTTGTGAATGTTGCTATAAACTTTGGTTAGGTTAATTAGATTAGTAAAATTGGAGAAAGCGAACCAAATGATAACTCAAGGTACGTAATATATATATATATATATATATATATATATATATATATATATATATATATATATATATATATATATATATATATATATATATATATATATATATATATATATATATATATATATATATATATATATTTTTACATGTAGGAGGTTGGCTCATGGCACCAGCCGCCCGTTGCGATACTACACCTGAAGGCTTTTTGAACTTAAATAGGTCTGTCCAGGACAGTTCGATGTTAAGTCTTCCTTCAGTTACGGTTCTTTTTCTATGCCTACAGCTACACTGAATATTCTTGGATATTCATCACACATCTTTTATTATCCTTTCTCATCTGACAAGTCATTACACTCTCCATCTCTGTTTCTCTTTACTTTATGTATTCTTCGTGCCCAGGCCCGATAAGGGCTGTTTTAATTTATAATTTTTTTGGCCCGTCCTGGTGTCACAATCATATAAATAATAACGTATTCTCCAGTAGACCAGAATGTCTTTGGAATGTAGTCGCTCTAATTTTCATACAGGGATTTAGGACGCTTTCGCACCAAAGTGGCACGTCGCACGTGGCATGCCACGTGGCACACTATTTGAAAACGAACATCCGGAAATATATGAAACCTTTCACACAGAAGTGGCGTGATACGTCCCATGTGCCACGTGCGACTTGCAACGCAAGTCGCACGTGGCACATGGGACGTGTCACGCCATTTCTGTGTGAGAGGTTTCATATATTTCCGGATGTTCGTTTTCAACTGGCGAGCCACATGGCATGCCACGTGGGACGTGCCACTTTGGTGTGAAAATTGCTTAACCCTAAGCTTCATTAGTTTTAGAATAGGTAATTTTGCAGCCAATTGGTAATGGTACGCTTGGAGTAAAGCAATTTTTTCATACTTAACTATATGAGCACGCGCACACACACACACACACACACACACACACACACACACACACACACACACACACACACACACACACACACACTTACAGAGACTAAGTTGAGTGAGGACATAAACAGTGTCACAGTTTTTCCTAAGGGCTTCAGAATACTAAGGGTTGAAAGATGTGAGAGGACTGGTGGAGGGATAGCACTGCTCATAAGTGAGTTCAGGGAATTTCTTGTTGTTCGCATAAATACTGGGTCAGAGAGCATTATAATAACTGTTGTATACAACCCACCAAGGAACCAAAATAGGCTTGAAATTTATGAGGGAAGTCATATAGGTACTATTGAAGTCATAAACTCAGTTGTTAACATGGCACGGGAGAAAAAATGTAGGATTTTGATTATGGGAGACTTTAATCATAAAGAGATAGATTGGATAAATCTTGACCCACACAGTGGTGAGGACTCATTTGGGGCAAGATTCCTAGATTGCGTACAAGGGAATTTCCTACACCAACATGTAATGGAACCAACAAGAGCCAGGGGTGGGGATGAGCCATCACTACTTGATCTAGTGTTCACAGATAATGTGTTGGATATTGAAAATATTGAGTATGAACCACCAATTGGAAAGAGTGACCACTGTGTGTTGTTGATGGAGTATATCATTGAAGATATTCTTCCTGAGAGTAGAGGCACTGAGGACATGAGGAGGAACTATCGGAAAGGAGATTACATCAAAATGAATGAGCTTTTTGCAGTTATTGACTGGAGAACCTTATTTTACAACAAATCTGTACAAGAAATGTATGACATCTTTTGTGAGAAATATGGGAAGATAGTAGATTGCTGCATACCTGTCACCAAAGTAGGTGTAATTCATGCCAGAGAGAAATGGTTCGATAATGGGTGTAAAAGAGCTAAGGAGTGGAGAGACAAATGCTGGAAAAGGTATAGGAGGAGAAAAAACATAAATGCCTGGCAAACCTACAAAAGAGCAAGAAATGACTACCTAAGTAAAAGGAGAGAGGCAGAGAGAGATTATGAGAGGGACATCACCAGGAAGGCTAAAGAAAATCCCAAGCTTTTCCACAGCTTTATCAGAGGAAAACTGAAGGTAAAAGAACAGGTTTTAAGGCTAAAGAGAGCAGATGGAAGCATCACTGAGACGGACGAAGAGATCTGCAAAAAATTGAACAAGGAGTTTCAGTCAGTATTTACAGTAGAAAATACCCCACCCCCTCAGATTGCAGTGATAGAAGCTCAAGGGCCGGCATTAGAGAACATCAACCTTACAGCCACAGAGGTATGCAAAGCGCTGATGGATTTAGATGTTCATAAAGCTACAGGTCCTGATGACATATCCCCTCATGTGCTTAAAAAATGCGCAAACACAACATCAGTGGCACTAAGTATCATATTTAAGGAGTCACTGGAGTCGGGGGAGATTCCAAGATGCTGGAAACAAGCAAATGTGATACCTATCTTCAAAAAGGGAAGGAGGGATACGGCTCTGAACTATAGACCAGTTTCCTTGACCAGCATAGTTTGCAAACTTATGGAGAAACTACTAAGGAAACATATCTCTCTTCACTTGGAATCCTTCAACTTTTTGTCAGTGAGGCAACATGGCTTCAGAGAAGGTAGATCAACAGTAACAAACTTATTAGAATTTTATGATGAGGTAAGCCAAATCTTACAGGAAAGAGAGGGCTGGGCAGATTGCATATTCCTAGACTTCCAGAAAGCGTTTGACACTGTTCCACATGGGAGACTTATTAGGAAGCTGCAATCAATGGCTAGAATAGGTGGAAATGTCTTGGAATGGATAAAAACTTACTTAGAAGGAAGGGAACAGAGGGTTAGAGTAAGACACTCAGTGTCTGAATGGAGAAGAGTTAGTAGTGGAGTTCCACAGGGTTCAGTTTTAGGGCCACTTTTGTTCCTTGTATATGTAAATGACCTACCAGAGTCTGTAAATTCATTCATGAATATGTTTGCAGATGATGCAAAGATTGTGAAGAAAGTAAAAAACGAGAACAATGGTAGAGAACTTCAGGAGGATCTAAATAATCTGCATGAGTGGTCAGAAAAGTGGCTAATGAAATTCAATACCTCAAAATGTAAGGTAATGAGAATGGGTACAAGTACAAGAAGGCCCAAGCTTGATTACTCGGTGGCTGGAGTACAACTTCAAGAGACAGAAAATGAGAGAGATCTAGGAGTAAACATACTGGCAGATTTGTCTCCAGAAATACATATAAATGGCGTAGTAAGGGCAGCATATGCATTCTTATCAAATGTAAGGGTAGCCTTCAGGCACATGGACAAGGAAATGTTCAGAAATATTAATGTAACCTATGTGAGGCCAAAACTCGAATATGCAGCCCCCTTTTGGAATCCGCACTTGAAAAAGCACATAGCTAAGCTTGAAAAAGTTCAAAGACATGCCACGAAACTGGTGCCAGAAATACGCAATCTCGGTTATGATGAGAGACTGAGGGAATTAGACTTGCCATCACTCGAAGCTAGAAGAGTAAGGGGGGATATGGTGACAGTCTTTAAATTCCTTCATGGTTATGATAGAGTGGATAGGGATCGATATTTCGATATGGCTGGCTCTAGAACTAGAGGTCATAGTTTGAAGCTTCGTAAGAAAACTTGTTTGCAGGATGTAAGGAAATACTTTTTCAGTGTAAGAGTAGTTGATAATTGGAATTCGCTAAGCGAGGAGGTAGTTAATGCTATCTCAATCCGTAGTTTTAAGGACAGGTACGATAAGTATCACTAAGTCTAAAATGGAACCGATCAGGAGACGGGAAGATACGAGCTTTGGGCTCTTTCCCGTAAGCACAATTAGGTAATCACACACACACACACACACACACACACACACACACACACACACACACACACACACACACACACACATATATATATATATATATATATATATATATATATATATATATATATTTCAGTATGGTAAATCTGCTCCGAACAGAAATGGTAAGCTATAAGTGAAGCACTTCCTACATACATGCATGTACAAGAACAAGTATAGAGAAGAATTCCTGATGTACATCTGCTACGAACGGTATATTGTAAACAATGCACTGAGGTAGCACATGCTAACAGAAAACAAACAAACAAACAAACCCACGCAAGGGGAAAACACGACTCAACACGTTTTTTAAATAAACTTTCAGACTATTCTTATGAAAGTGTTAATGACAAAATATAACAGGTGTGTTTAGAAACAATAGAGAAAGAATGAGTTGGATTCTTTCTAATTAAAAAAGGATCCCTTTCCAGGGTTCAACATCAAAAGACATAAGAAATTCGCCATTGTTCTCGACTTACCCTTGTTGTTTGAGAAAACAAAACGGAAACATATTAAGGCTTTATAATAACAACAACAACAATAATAATAATAATAATAAAACTAATAATAATAATAATAATAATAATAACAATCATCATCATCATAATTCTCAGCACGTTGCTGTAACGTGGCCAATTGTATTCAACATTAAAAGGCAATATATATATATATATATATATATATATATATATATATATATATATATATATATATATATATATATATATATATATATATATATATATAGCTTCCCTTTCGCTTTTCTATCGCTACTACTTCCATCGCTGCTCTGATGAGTTGGCGAGTTGCATTCCTCCTCCACTGCCGAGGCCGCGTAACACTCGCCAAGCGGCCTCATCTCACAGGTACTGTGTGGAGATTTGTAGCTTGCGGATTGGTCGGTGCAGCGACTGCTTCTTCCCATCTACCTCCAGACTCTGGAACTCTCTTCCTCCTTCTGTCTTTCCTAATTCTTATGACCTTTCATCCTTCAAAAAGCAGATCTATCGTCATCTCAGAGCCTAGTCCTCCATATCTCTGGGTCCTCTTTACTTTGACTGTTTTTTTCTGTCTGTCGTTTTCCTTTGTGTGACATTACCTCATCTCTGCCTTGCCCTTAACCTTTTTCTTTTCCTTCGTCTTGGTATTTTCTCGTGCCCGGGCCTTTGTTGATGAGGGCAGTTTCTGCCTGTCCCTGTGTCACACTCTTAAAAAAAAAAAAAAAAAAAAAAAAAAAATATATATATATATATATATATATATATATATATATATATATATATATATATATATATATATATATATATATATATATATATATATATATATATATTGCGAATGTTTGTATAATGTGAGCATCCGTACTCAAAACGAATCAATAGGCCAATATTGAATGGAAAATGAAGATTTATTTTTTTCAATTTCCTAAAAGATAGCTTACTCTGGGGTTTGTTTTGCATTGTAAAAAATAAAAAGCGGAGGGTCATATTATTGATGAAAATCTACCTTTGGCATAAATATCCTCATGACAGCATAAATAAATGGAACAAATCGGAAAACATAAACAAATATCAAGTCATAAAAATAAATATCATAATACGAAACTCCCGGTCACTGTAATGATAATAATTAATAAAAAAAAAAGGTCTATAATTTCATGTACAGAGCCTTCAAAAATAACAATTAAAAAAGAGGGAAGAGGAAAAGGAGAAAATAAAATAAAAGTAAAAAAAAAAAAAAGTTCCGTTCCGCCCTTCCATTCTTGTCCCAATTGAGCAGCCTCGTCCCTCCAATCTCCTTCAAAGGTTTCAGAAAAATATTGAACAAAAAGTCTTGTGAAAGAAACAATACTGTTCTGGTCTCTCTCCGTTTGCCTCAATAGTTATGATTAAACTATCTATTTATTTACCTATCTATCCATCTATATATATATATATATATATATATATATATATATATATATATATATATATATATATATATATATATATATATATATATATATATATATATATATATATATACACCCACTAAATATAAAAAACTCAGTAATATAATATTAGAAAAACTAATGACCACAAGTTCAATATCTGTAAGTTCTAATTTCACCAACATGATCATTGTGACCCTCTTTCTATTTGGAATACATCCAGCCCAAAGCTAATTAGAAGTCCTGTAAATAAAAAAAAAAGAATGTAAGGTTACAAATAGTTAACTATTATTGGTTATTTAGACAAGGTCGTCCAATAGTTTTCGGCATGTGAGAGACGCTGGATTATTTACCCAAAGAGACAGATGTAAATCTAAAAATCCATCCACTGGGAGAGCAACAAATTCAACAAGGTATCGGTCCAGTGCAATAGATTTATGGAGAATTCGTGTCAGGTACTGCACCATGCAGTAACATTTTATGCAAAAACAAAACACAAGTCTCAAAGATGTTAGTGAGAAACAGCGATCCCAAACAGAAACAGTGACAAGGCAAAAAAAAAAAAAAATACTCTCAGATGGGCACGTTTGAATTCGCATACGGGCGTGTGTGTGAGTATATGTGTGTCTTGAACATCTATGTACGAGAGTACAAACCAAAGGATACATAAATCATAGTTAAAAAATACCTTAAATCACCAAAGTTAGTTGTGGCATCTGCGCTGATGGATCTTCACTTACCTAAAATAAACAGAAGAAAATGATGTTATTAATTTCCAATTGCAAATAAAAATAAAATATGCTTAGAACAGTTAGCAGAATTGGAGATGAAAAACAAGTAGGAATAACCATACTTTTGATAAATTATCCAGATGATGTCAGGCAATACTGAAACTTAAAAGTTATTCTCAATAGAATATAAAATATATATCTGTGAATTTTAGTGAATCTGAGCTTAAGATATGAATATTTATGCATACTGTCTGAATAAGTTCGGTAGTCGCCGTGGCTCAGTCGGTAGCGTCTCCGACTCTGAGGCGTCAGGTCAAGGGTTCGCGCCCCGACACGGTCTGAGGTTAGCAAAGGCATGCACTCAGCGTAAGGATTACATTTGCCAAAACAAGTCCTTCGCAAGAAGGCAACCGTCCTAGCCCTTGGTTGATAAGGGAGTCCGTGACGTAAAACCGGAACTGTCTGAATAAGTTCGTAACTTTTAAGATTCATAACAGTGACGAGATAATAATAATAATAATAATAATAATAATAATAATAATAATAGTAATAATAATAATATCCAATGACCCCATCTACCTACGAATTGGCGTGTACGATGTACACAATGCCTCCTGCTGAGACGTATTGCGCGTAGTGTCAGGATTGCTGTGTGGAATCGAGACCTAGCCTATTTAATAGCAGAGAGAGAGAGAGAGAGAGAGAGAGAGAGAGAGAGAGAGAGAGAGAGAGAGAGAGAGAAGCATTCAGGCAGCCGATATATGGCTATGACGAAAGGTTCTGAAGGGGTCGTCGACGTAACTGAAGACTTGTAAGACGTTACTGCACAAAATGTAAGCAACAATGGGCTTTAATGGTACTGATCCGAAAGAGACAAATTCGATTTGTAAGATATGTTTTGAGAGAGCAACAGCTGGAAAATCTACCTCTGTCTGCGAAAATAGTAGGAGAGCAATATTGAGACAGCGAAAATCTAATTAGACGGACTGGCCAGAAAAGTGAGGGGATGTGAGACGCCGGGTAGTTTGGTAAGGTGGGTATCGAATTGAGAAGAAGCGGTTTCTCAGGTGGCCAGTGGCCAGTTTTTTTTGTTTTTTGTTTTTTTAATTGTGACACCAGGATGGGCCAAAAAACATAAATCTACCCTCATCAGGCCAGGGCACGAAGAAAACATAGAGAAAATCAAAGATGTGGATACGATACTACGGTGATATAAGAGTTTATTCCTATATCAGAGTACACACTTTGTTCGTAAATATGTACCGCTAATTTTTTGATGTTTATAGTCACCTTACTGTGGATTCATATTTGATAAATACTTTTTTGATCAAAAAGTGAATAAATACAGTATTTCAAATCTGAATATGAGTGAGTGCATAGTATAGTACACATGCAGTTATGATTAGTATATTTTAATATTAGCGTTTGAAATAACTTCATTTCATATACTGATCTATAAAAAAGACGGTGATTTCTTAATAATTATTACAATTAATTATTATAATTAAAGATAGTCCGCATGCTTCTAATAGCTTATATTTGTCTGATTTTATAAATTGATATATACAAAAAATATTATAATTGAGTGTCTATTTATATTATCTTTCATATTTTAACCCTATAAATATAACTAAAGCATATTATTTAATAATCACCTTAAAAATCTTTGTGAAATAGTCAGTATGCATTAATACATATGTTTATTGCATTCAAGCCTGTTATTTCCACACATATTACATGTTTAACAGATACACAAAGAGAAACGAAGCCTAAGTGTCACACTGAAGGTTAAGTCATAACACTTGCCTTATTAGTGTGAATTTTCATGTTTTGTAATTGTAGATTTCATATAAAGTATATTGCTAAAAAAAAGAAAGAAAGAAAGAAAAAAATAATATATATATATATATATATATATATATATATATATATATATATATATTTATATATATATATATATATATATATATATATATATATATATATATATATATATATATATATATATATATATATATATATATATATATATATATATATATATATATATATATATGTATATATATATATGTATATATATATATATATATATATATATATATATATATATATATATATATATATATATATATATATATATATATATATTAGTATACTGTATATAGGGTTTCCTTGGAATATGAAAAATTATTACAAGGGTTCCTTCAAGGAGTAAAGGTTGGGAATCACTGGTTTAATATCACACACTCCTACCTCTCCAGTTAAACGTCTTCATTAAGTAGGAAAAAATACTTATTAAATAACCTCATAATTTTGAGGCACAATTACCTCCAAATTACTCTTGCTTACTCGAGTATACCACTACGACCTTACAAACCTTTTTCCCTTTTTTTAATTTTTCCCCTCATCTCATTTCTTCTTGAGCAGCGTATTTCCCCATGTTCAAAAAGGGTGGCTGAATCATACAAGCCTCTTGGAGAGTAGTGCTGACTTTCGTACAGAGCTTACAGTCAAATGCCCGTTCAAATCGCACTTCTCTCTATTCATCAAGGTTCGGTACCAGCACTGAATGGAGCTGATACTCTCCCTCTATGGCAAGATTTCATTCTATTCCTTAATTATTTATTAAACTATTTTATTTTCAGTATCATAAGCACTATTGTGTCCCCATAAAGGGTTCACATATCCTAATATATTTATCTCATTAACTAAATTTAATTAAGTCTTGCCCGATTTCTTAAACAGTGTAAACCTAGGATACCACATTGTTAGTTAGCTTTCATTACGTCTAGTTTTTCATAGGAATATCTAGTATTCCTTTAATATTCCCCGAATATCCTCAACTGCTTTGTATTCCCCCGTCTCCTTCATCTTCCATTTACAACTTTCAATCAGCAATTTGTATTGTCATTCGGGCAATTTCTCCGTGTCAGGTCTTCTGGACAAGTTCCAAATCTTACTCAATTTGGACCCAGAAGGCAAGATGACAACTCTAAGAAAGGAGGAAGGGGAGGGGGAGAGTCCCATCTGGGCAGGAAGACTTCGTAGAAAAGATCGATAAGTCCAGAAGAAAGTTTTTATGTGACATTTCAATCTATTCATTCATTTCTTATCCGTATCATGAGAGAAAGTGGTTTGGATAAACCAGCCACGGTCGTCAGGCACCAATGAAGATTAACCCTGTATTGCTTACACCGAGGGTGACCTAAGTTATGTGGGTTCGAAGGATCTAAGATGTGAGGTGTGGAGTGCTTGGAATTTCTGGTGAATGGGTGTGTGCATTCACACGGCCACTCCTCTTACAAGAGGTATTACGACCAATGCATATGTATGTATGTATGTATGCATGTATGTATGTATGTATGTATACATCAATTCCACTTGAATATTCCTCATGACCCCACGTCTGAGAACTGCTTCTTTAGCATAATGAAATTCCCTGGTTTGGAAAAACATCGCCTCTTTTGAGGGGCTTTTGAGGGGCATCACTTATGACCAAAGTTTTAATGAGCAGAGGAAGAAGAAGAAGACGAAGAAGAAGAAGTATAAGAAGAATAAGGAGAAGAAGAAACTTATATACGGGCGATATCAGATGACACCTTATGGTATTTCCAGTCGTTAATTGGATATTTCCTTTGATTAGTTTCAAAATTTTATGTAGATTACATTAAGGTTATACCTTCCAGTATTGAATCGCTGGTGGCAGACACCGGAATAATAGCCATATACTCATAATAACAGTAACAATTTTAATTATTATTATTATTATTATTATTATTATTATTATTATTATTATTATTATTATTATTATTATTATTATTATTATTAATAGTAGTAGTAGTAGTAGTAGTAGTAGTAGTAGTAGTAGTAGTAGTAATAGTAGTAGTGGTAGTAGTAGTAGTCGAAGTAGTAGTAATAGTAGCTGTAGCAGCAGCAGCAGCAACAATCGTAGTAGTAATAATAGTAGCATCAGTACTAGTAGTATAAAGAAGAAGAAGAAGAAATAAGGGTGAATGTAACATAATCGTAAAAAATAAATAGTTGGTAGTCACGAGGTAATCCAGTTTTATCACATTCTAAGAAATTTATAAATTAATAGCTATTATTGGCAACCTATTGGAGCTAAGACGATTACCAGATTCTTAACTTTTTAATTAAAAACTAGTAGATATAGTAGTAGCAGTAGTGGTAATAGCAGAAGCGATAATAGTGGAAGAAGTAGTGGTAGTATCATGTCATATGCTAGTTAGAACTTGGTAACCCCAATTATAAGATTACGGCCCTTGTACTTTATTTAGTAACAGCAGCAGCAGTAGTAGTAGCAGTAGCAGCAATAATATAATATTAAATTATAGTATAATATTAAATTATAACTCTTGAATTCAGAGATATATATTTCAAATATGATAACACTATTTCAGTCCATGTTTCCAAATAACACGAGTTTCACAAAACTCCAAAGCTCAAATATCCTCTACTCCACAATACAGGGGTTTGATGACATGACCTTTACAGTTCAAACTCTACCTTCTACAGCTTTACCCTACAAGCTTTATATATATATATATATATATATATATATAGTATATATATATATATATATATATATATATATATATATATATATATATATATATATATATATATATATATATATGTATATATGAGAGAGAGAATTTATACTGCATAAATGTACGAAAGTCTGCATCAAAGTATTCTGAAGATGGACGTAAGCCCATGACAACCTCTTCAGCAAGGATGTTCCAAGCCTCCTTAAACATATAAAACAAAAATGTAGCGTTCTCTCATAAGAGGGATTAAATACTTCCGTAAGCGTTTCGATTCCAATGGAAATGTCATGAAATATCAACAAAGTCTGTTTGAATTTATAGATTTCCTATGGCATAATGTGGGATTAAGTTGCAGATGTGACCAAATATGTGATGAGAATGGAATCAAAGATATTTTCATTGAGTAAAGGAACGAACGGGTACAGGAAGGTATGAAAGAAGGATGGAATATCGACAGAGAGAGAGAGAGAGAGAGAGAGAGAGGAGAGAGGAGAGAGAGAGAGAGAGAGAGAGAGGAGAGAGAGAGAGAGAGAGAGAGAGAGAGAGAGAGAGAGAGAACAAACATAATCAAGAAATGTGAGAGGACAAATAAAAATGAATCCAACTTATACCATATCTTTACGACTTAAAATTCTCAAAAACATATAGGTCTCTCTCCTCTCTCTCTCTCTCTCTCTCTCTCTCTCTCTCTCTCTCTCTCTCTCTCTCTCTCTCTCTCTCTCTCTCTCTCTCTCTCTCTCTCTCTCTCTCATATTCATTTAGGAGAAACGTCTTTTTTCATATAGGTTTATGAAGCTTCTTCCTCTCTCGTAAGGCCTTTTATGAGAGAGAGACGTTCTTCTTCTGTCAGAACTGCCAAGAAAGTCGCGCCTCATTTTCTTTATTGGCTTCTTGATTTATTTTAGAGACATTTCATATTTCCCTTTATAAGAAGACATCGAGTATTATGAGGGAAAATTCTCTTAGGGCGTAGGGACATTTACATGTACTTGTATATACTTGAGCGTGTGTTTGTAGTTTCTGTACAAGAAATCATAAACAGTACTCAGTCTATTTTTTAACAATCTTTTACTAATCTCCCACTGAGAGTGGCACGCAAGTCGCACGTGGCACATGGGACGTGTCACCCCACTTCTGTGTGACAAGTTTCATATATTTCCGGATGTTCGTTTTCAACTGGCGTGCCACGTGGCATGCCACGTGCGACGTGCCACTTTGGTGTGAAAGCGGCCTAGGTTCAATCCTTATTACGGGATCTCTTTCTTTACTTCATTTCATTTTCTTTTCTGTTAGCTAATGCTAAAGGAACGGACCTAATAAATAAAAGAATTAACTTCCACAAGCGAAGAGTAATTCAGGTAGACATCAATAACAGTGAGAATGTTAATCTCTCCATTAGGACAATGAAATTATGGGATGATAAACCTCTAGATGGGCATGATGAAACATTTAAGTTTTGAAATAACACTAAGATTTATCTGTCAGTACAGACACTGAAAATACAGACACAGACACACATGATATATAGATAGGTGTGTGTGTGTGTGTGTGTGTGTGTGTGTGTGTGTGTGTGTGTGTGTGTGTGTGTGTGTGTGTTGTGTGTGTGTATGTGTGTGTGTGTATGTGTGTGTTATGTGTGTGTGTGTGTGACCATTATTTACGCTTTCGTTGTTAAGCTGAAGAGACTTGCAGGAAGCAACAGAAACATACGTTTTAGTCCTTGTTTCATTCTTGTTTTCATGCCATTTTACATTTGTTAATATATATATATATATATATATATATATATATATATATATATATATATATATATATATATTATTATATATAAAAAAATATATATATATATAATATATATATAAGCCTTCCTCGATAAAAAAAAGCCCTAGATAATGATATTAATGTTAACAACAACAATAATAATATTAAAAACAATATTAAAATAATAATAATAATAATAATAATAATAATAATAATTATTATTATTATTATTATTATTATTATTATTATTATTATTATTATTATAAAGGAAACCGAAACCTACAGTAGATTAATTGTTTATGTAATTACTTATTAAACAAAAAATACTTATTGTGGGTTTCTGTTTCAATTATTGAAATTGTCACTGACTTCCCAAATGTAATAATAATAATAACAATAATAATAAATAATAATAATAATAATAATAATAATAAATAATAATAATAATAATAATAATAATAATAATAATAATAATAATAATAATAATAATAATAATAAAGTCACTTCATTTTAGCAGTGCCACGAATCATGCATGACTCACATAAGGGGTCTCTCATGGGAGAGAAAATTGCGTCATAAATACTACTATAGTGTCATGTCACCCTAGTAGTCGCCGTGGCTCAGTCGGTAGCGTCTCCGGCTCTGAGGCGTCAGGTCGAGGGTTCGCGCCCCGTCACGGTCTGGGGTTAGCAAGGGCATGCACTCAGCGTAAGGATTACATCTGCCAAAACAAGTCCTTCGCAAGAAGGCAACCGTCCTAGCCCTTGGTAGATAAGGGAGTCCGTGACGTAAAACCGGAACCAACCAGTGTCATGTCACCCTAATCTTATTGGAAGCAATTCCAGAAGAAATAAAAAAATAACTTTCACATGTGCTCTCTCTCTCTCTCTCTCATAAACAAAGCGCTACTTGTAGAGTAATACATTCCTACTCTCTCTCTCTCTCTCTCTCTCTCTCATATATATACAAAGTGCTACTTGTAGAGTAATAAATTTCTACTCTCTCACTGCCTCTCTCTAATAAAGAAAGCGCTACTTGTAGAGTAATACTTTCCTCTGCGCTCTCTCTCTCTCTCTCTCTCTCAAACACTGATACAGGAGCTAGAGCATTAAAGGTTATTGGACCTAAACTATGGAATCAACTACCACAAAACATAAGATGCAGTCAGACTATATCCTCTCTCAAAGGCCACCTTATGAAACTTCTATTGAGGGATTAGGCTTTGTCTTGTGCGATGTTAGTCGATGTCCTCTTTGAAAAACAACCTCATGAAATCTTATTCAAGGACTAAGCTTTCTCTTGTCTTATCTTTTTATATTTTATCATTATTATTACATTTGTATGTTATGTGATGGCGGAGAAATTGTATACAGTCCTTTTATCTATGA
>JAXCGZ010004475.1:0-20000 GCA_037179515.1 Halocaridina rubra
CTACTTTTGCGAAACTTAAAGTCTGGTCGTCCTTTCCTTTTCTGATAGCTGTTTTATGGTAACAGGTTTTTTGAAAACAGTAACACAGGAGGCAAGGATGGTTTGGGTACGTTGAAACTTTGTTTCCTCATTTTTTTATATTAAAGTTAATAGAAAAGAATTAATGTCTTATTTTCAAAGTTAACTTTTAATATTAAATATCAGGTGTTTGTGGATGGACGTGTTTTGTATGCTGGACAGCCTATTGGTATGATTGTGGCCATTGATCGTGACACAGCAGTTCGGGCAGCGAATTTGGTAACAGTGGAATACGAGGATGTTAAAAAGCCCGTCCTTAGCATTAAAGAAGCTATAGAAGCAGGAAGACATTCCCCTCTCATCAAAGATATGAAAATTGGAGATTATGAAGGTTTTTAAGAGAAAAATCAGTGCTGCCGTTACAGTAGACCTTGTCTGAATACAGTTTGTACATATTGAAATAGGTTTTGCTTTTTGTTGAGTCTTTTTTGTTTGCAAGCCATTAAGTGGAGTAGTCACTTTATAATGTGCTTGTTCGACAATTACAAACAAAGAATCTTTATGGGTGCATCTTAAGTAAGCAGGATGAAAACTGGTTACAGAAACATCATTGTATAAATATTTTTGCATCATGGATATTACTTTCCATTTGGATGATTTTAGTACTTTTCAAAAATAGGTGATGGAGCATAAAATATGACTTATCCATTTAAATCTTTCTTATGATTCTTTTCACAATTTATCAACAGGAGCATTTAGACAATCGGAAAACAATTTAGAAGGTGACCTTTACATGGGTTCTCAGTTCCACTTCACGATGGAACCACACGCAGCTCGGGCCATACCTACTGAAGATGGCTATGATGTCTTTTGTACAACTCAGTGGCCTGCTGAGACACAGGCAACAGTTGCCCAGGTTCTTGATATACCTTTTAATAAGTAAGGCAGTGCTGGAGTCTTCTGTTCTTGGAATTATGTATAGGGTGTTTTCATTTAAGGAAAAATATTTGGGCTTATACTTTGTAAAGTACATACGGAGTGGTCAGATTTCTTGTGTGATGATCAGTGTGTGAAATTATATGTAAAGGTTGAACTGGGGTAAAGTAATGTGTGATCTGGCTGTAAGTCGTAAAAGCAGTTATATACATCCTTACATTTTAAGCGTAGGCAATGTTTGTGTTTTGTTCCTTTTGCAATGCAGCAAATGCTATACCATGATTTGCCAGTCAGTGTTGGAAATTGCTAATGTTAATGACCATAAACTATTAGAAAAGAAGTAAGTGACATTGCTCCTATAATCAGTTGTGTACTTAGCTGCAATTGAGTTGAGGATAAATTCTTATCATCAGTAGCTAATTTAGGAATAATAAATTGTGTACTGTATATTAAATATCATCTATTCGTTCTGTTGCAGGAAAGCTCTTACTCCCTCTCATACCTTTTAGCTCATACATTGTAATATAAGAACTAATGAAAGTATTTGATAAAAAAAAAGAGCTATTAGTTTTCATTAAATGACTCATTAGGTGAGCTCAAAATTCAATAAAACGAATAATTTGGTAAAATTTAATTGAAACTCTTATTATATTAATTCACATTTTTTTTTCTTTACAAGTATCAATGTTAGTGTTCGAAGAATTGGAGGTGGCTATGGCAGCAAAATTAGTCGTCCGCATATTTTGTCGACTGCAGCTGCTATTGCTGCTAGAAAAACTAAAAGACCAGTTCGTATGGTGGCTGATTTAAATCTTCAGATGACATATTCTGGCTGGAGGGAACCTTATTATGCTAAATATACTGTAAGACTAGGTTTATTTTCTTTACATTTTATATTAGTTCATGTTCTGTAAAAAATTCTCATTTTCGAGTATGAGTTAAAACCACTGTATTTTATTAGTGGATTTTCATTAGACAGCATTTTATAATTGATAATACCAGATGACTTTGAAAGATTGTGGCTCTGCAGAGAATCTGGCTTTAAAGATCACTCACAGAATCTCTTTCAAATGACGATAAATCTGTTGTAATGAAAATGATTTAACATTGTAAATGCTGCTCAGGTCTCTTTTGATTTTTGTACTTCTACAGGTTGGCTTTGACAACTCTGGAAAGATCACTGCTTTAAACATCGACATCACAAGCGATGCTGGGCACGTTGGCAATGAGGCTTCTGTAGGAGTACTTGTAGCAGCTCTCCAGAATTCTTATTACATTCCAGATTTTACCTTCAATGCTCATGTTGCCAAGACTGATACGGCTGCTAATACATGGTGCAGGGCTCCTGGTAATTATCATAATTTTTTGCCCAAGTGGTTGTGAGAAACACTTCCAACCCAGATTCTGATGTACGATAGAAGAGCCACCTCACTGGAATTGAGAATAGTGTCTGGCAATCACTCCCTGAATTGTTTTTCTTGCCGCAATGCAATAGGCAAGCCAGCCAAGGCTGGGTAGGGTATATTTGGTCCCTTCTACTTCAATTTTTAGATACGACTTAGGCCACACTGTTAAGCTCAGCAGGGTATGGCATCTTGATTGAAAAAAAAATGTAGTTTTTCCTTCTCACCGAAAGTGGGGTTACCAAATCTTGATGTGATAATTTTGTACTAGAGAAATGCCCGAGATTATAATATTTTGATTCACTGAATTAAATCATCAGGAAAGCTCCGAGATCATGGTAAAAATTTTAGGTTTTACTTATGCCTTTTTACTTAATGCTCTTCTACAGCTCAGAGAAAGTAACAACTGAAAGCTTCCTGAACTGCAATTTTGAATCCTTGTTTAGCTCATGGCACCAGCCCCCCGTTGCGATACTACTGCTGAAGGTTTTTTGAATTTAAATAGGTCTGTCCAGGACAGTTCGATGTTAAGTCTTCCTTCGGTTACGGTTCTTTTTCTATGCCTACAGCTACACTGAATATTCGTGGATATTCATCTCACATCTTTTATTATCCCTTCACATCTGACAAGTCATTACACTCTCCATATCTGTTTCTCCTTACTTTATGTATTCTTCGTGCTCAGGCCCGATGAGGGCTGTTTTATTTTATTTATTTTTTTTGGCCCGTCCTGGTGTCACAATTATAAAAATAAAAAAAAAGATCTTAAATAATGGTCACCATCTCATTCCTGTATAGCTCATGTTGAGGGTATAGCCACGATGGAAAACATTATCGAGCGTGTTGCTCACTTCCTAAACAAAGATCCTTTGGAAGTGAGGGAACAGAACATGATCCAGCCTAACATGAAAAGATTCGTGCTGCCACCTCATGAAAGAAACGTTGTCATGGAGGATATTCTTCCACTTCTGAAAGAAAAATCATCCTTAGTGGAAAGAAAGAAACAAGTTGAGGATTTCAACAAGGTGATATACGTCACAATGACTATATGTATTATTTGCACTTTATTGTCATAGAAATAAAAAAAAAAATAATTTATCATCTAGAATATTAATAGCGGTCTTATTTGACCAGTTCCTCAGTATACTCTAGTTACAAACGTTATATCGTTTCCAGGCAAACCGATGGAAGAAACGAGGATTAGCCGTCATTCCTCTGTGTTATGGTTTTGATTATCCTCCGTTTTTTAGATACCCCATCCAAGTGGCTATCTATGAAAGAGATGGCACAGTGGCCATTTCTCATGGTGGAATAGAAATGGGACAAGGTATAAACACTAAGGTAATTATACATGACATGCACTATGGAATGTAGATTTTCATTAGTGGTGTATATTATTTGTATATCTTGAAGAAAAGTGACTTCTCTAAGGCATTAATGTGTAATTTCTGTCAATATATTGAGTAAAATTCATTTTTATTAATAACTTCATTAATTGGCTGTAACAGAAAACACATCTCGTCTTGAATTGATAATATTTACAGGTAGCCCAAGTAGCAGCATTTACTCTGGGAATCCCCTTAGAAAACATAGTGATCAAGAGCACGGATACAATGATTGGAGCAAACTCAACTGTTACAGGAGGTTCATTTGGGTCAGATCTCTGTTCGCACGTAAGGACACTTATCTATGTATTTTTGTATGATCTTATTAGTCTCCCAGGAGTTTTTAGATTAAAATCCATGAATTCTTATAATTTAATTTATAGTGCCACACCCTTTTTTCTTAATATACTTTAAGATATTATTGGCCGTTTTTTAGAGCCTTCTGATTACATTTATATACTGTAAGCAAGAGGAAAGCATATCAAATAACATTTCATTTAAAGTACTATGCATAAACTCCGAATGTATTTATATAGGGAGTGAGGCAGGCTGCTATTGCTCTGAGACTGCGATTGGATGTTGTCAGGGAGAAAATGAAGAAGGAAACAGGCAAAGACCCAACTTGGGTGGAACTTGTACAAAAAGCTTCTGCTGAGGATGTCGATTTGTGTGAACGATACTGGTAAGTTACTATCTGCAAGAGTTTCAGGTTATTCTTTATGAATATATTTGTTAATCCATTGGCAAAAGGACAGTTGAAGTTGAAGGAGGCAACTAAAAATGAAAATAGGATTTGAGCCTGCTAATGCATCCTTCCTTAATTCCTCCTTTTCTTGTCACCAAACAACTGTGGATAGAAATAATTTCAGAGAGGAAGTGATGCAGCCCTACAGCCTACGTACTTTTGTTACAGTTATGACGACGTTGCTATATTCAGTGGGATATGGTATCATACTTCTAAAAATGTGCTTTTGTATTTTGTAGAGTAGTATCGTGTAACTGGAAAGAGTAAATTTTGTGTATTTTTCTTTTACATAAAAGATTTCCTATATGCCCATATACATAGGCTGTTCGCCATCTTGTAATGGGCGACCCACTCAAATACTATGCCTTGACTCTTCACGAAAGTAATATATTAAGGGGGAATACATAGTCTGTTCGCTCTGCCTCGTTTAGTCAATTTCTATGACTTGCAGGCGAATGCAGAAGCTGTTCTTTTGCTATCACCCCAGGAGAATATAAGAAGAAAATGTAGAATAAAAGTGAATGAAGTATGCTATGAAATTGTTTGGGTTGAGTTATCTCTAGAGTTTTGAGCGCTGTCTTCTCTGTAAAACTAAGAATCTCAAGAACACTAAGAAATTTCTATCATGAAGGAGTTTACGAGTTAGTGGTTGAGGGGGCATCATCAGTGAAACTAAAGATAACTTTGTCATTGTCATTTATGATCATGAGAAAAAGTTTATGTTAAAAACGCCTAGTGTCCTAGTTGGTCTGTTTAGTCTCTAATTGTTATATTTCTCCTTAAAACTATGCAATTTGTAGCATTTGTAATTTACATGGTTATCAAATCCCTACATTTTGCTGCTCTTGTTATAATCTTGTCTGTGAAAAGGCTGGAGTTGACACAGGTATAATTTATCAAACGGTTTACCTCCGTATCTTTGCAGGACTTTTACAAAAGAACATCCGGAACGTTATGATATCTGGGGTGCCACTTGCATGGAAATTGAGCTGGATGTCCTTACAGGAGTTTATATGGTAACTGATATAGCTAGTAGAGTTGTAAACTTCAGCATGGGAGTATGCCATGCCTAACAATGACAAACTATTATAGAAAACTAAGTGATAGATGAAATTAAGTTCTCAGGTTGGCAGTTAGATCTTACTCAAGATAACTTAACCTTATACTCTTTATTTCTAGAAGTATCATTAAATTTAAAACTGTAACTGGATAATATGCCAAACCAAACAAGTTTTAAGTATCATAAACACCTCACTAACAGATACAAGATGTATCTCATAATGGCATTTAAGTTCATATTCAAACTGATCTTTAATTCTTAGTCTTTGGTTCCAGATTTGTTATTACATTTTGATATTTTAGCAGGTGATATGTCTATTGTAACATATAATAGGTATTACACTGAACATATGGATAGATGGATTAATATTCTTTGAGTGGCAGTTGTCTTCTGGATAAAGCTATTACTGAATTTTTATATAAGAATTCCAGATTTATCAAGAATTTTATCTTTACCCCTAGTTGTATTTCAGTGTTTATTACCTTCATTGTTTTACATATGAAGCATTTCTACGTACATATTAGTTAGTGCAGTGGGACCGCATATTACACGCTTTTCAATAATATAAGTTTGAACTTACACGGTTGGAAATATGAACAAGAATAAAAATTCAGAATCTTATCCCTAAAAATATACATTATAACCTCTACTGTATGGCTGATATATGAATTTGGATACATCAATTCAATGACAGTAATCTAGGCATGATTTAAAGTTTATGGGAGGATAAGAACTGGCTATATGTACAGTATAGATACTTTTAAAATTGGGTCGTGAACATACAGATTTTTACTATAGTGGGGAGTGGTGGAATCAGTTGGCCTTGTAAGATGAGGGATAACTTCGCTATAGTACCAACAATATTTGTATACTTGATATAACTGCCTATTTAGCTTAAATTGATGCTCATATCACAATGTGTTAGTGCTGTGTGGATCATCATTGAAATTTCACCGGCATGTCTTTACTGCATTGTGAAAAGCCTTTGTATAATATTTAATCACATCTTTATGGCAGAGACATTGATGCCAAAAAAACTGTATATATATATATATATATATATATATATATATATATATATATATATATATATATATATATATATATATATATATATATATATATATATAGTTGCATGCTTCACATATATGTAGATTTGCATAGGAGATTGGTCTCTTTTATAAATGAGTCATTTTGCACGCGGATGTTTGTAAACTTTCTAATGGTATATTCTGAAATATACTCTGTTATTAATTTCTTTCCAGATTCATCGTGTGGATTTAATTGAAGACTCAGGAAGGAGTATGAGCCCCTATGTTGACATAGGCCAAGTAGAGGGCGCTTTTGTAATGGGTCTAGGCTTTTTCACATCTGAGTTGGTCAAGTTTAACCCCGAGACTGGCCAAAAGCTTTCAAATGGAACTTGGGTTAGTTGCTGTTTAAATCTTTTGTTTATATGAGACCCAATATCCTGCTAAAGCATACAGGGTGGCCACAATTTTAACAATATATTAGGAACTTTATTTTGCCGACTGTTCCACTAGTTGTTTCCAGGCAAGAAAAATATTTTGGGTGTAAGGGATTACTAGATTCCAGCTCAAGTACCCCTTTTAAGTACCTCATACTACATGCAAGGAATACCTTTGGGGTATTTTGTCTCCCTTATAGCCTTTGATCATATTATAGACTTTAAAAGGAACAGTACTGCAGTACCTTTGGTAAATAAATATTTGTGGAGACTTCCTTTATCGTCACCTCTTACTTACTTTCCAGGAGTGTTTATATTGATGTTGAATAAGTATTCTACTTTATTGTATTTTAATATTACATCTCTCCCTAGCAATGCACCCTCCAAGAGAGTGTATGTTGATGCTACATAAATGTTTTACTCTGTGACATTTAAATGTTACATCTCTTTACAGGAATACAAACCTCCAACAGCACTTGATATTCCGGTGGACTTCAGGATTACTCTTCTGCCCAATGCCAAGAACCCTCATGGAGTTCTAGGATCCAAAGGTAAGACTCCAGATTATCAAGCTCAAGGAGGTACTGTTCTTGCAGTCTTTCATGTCCTATGCAGTAGATAATTACAAAATGCTGATTAAACAAAGAATTTAGTAATTTATAATAGTATGAACTTTATTCATAATTAAGTTTTGTCTTTTATTTTCATACATACTTGGATCATTTTGGGTTGTCTTTCACCATGGGTGCTTGAAAGGTATATGTCTGTGGTTTAGTAAAACTGGCTGATTTCAAGTAGTAGCTACTTGTATAAAACTGGTATTTTTATGTCGCGAAAAACATACAGATACTCTGTATTAAAGGGCAGTAACAACAGAGCGATTATTTCTGATGAACTGAAATAACTCTGTATACTTCTGACAGTCTAATTCCTTACACCTTTTAAAAAAATGTTGATGCATTTGGCACCATGTTTGGTACCAGTGACACCTCTGGCTGATGTACTATAAGTTCCTTCTCTTACCAAAGTTTTTTTTTTTTTTTTTTACCAAATAATCACATCCAAATTCGGTTGGAAAATGAGTATTATATTAAAAATAGTTATACTACTCTTTATCTTCCTAATCACAAACTGTCACCTCAAATATTTTCCTTTTCATAGCCACTGGAGAACCACCTCTCTGTATGGCATACGCAGTAGTAAGCGCTCTTCGACAAGCCATCACCTCTTTCAGGAATGATAATGGCATTACTGACTGGTTTGACATGCGTAAGTAATCTGAGCCGAGATGTTTTCTAACTCGCTATTGAATAGTACAAGGTGTCACTTATTAATTAAAGTGAGCAAAGTACTGTAACATATGATTTGCCTAATTTCTTTGTATTTCTTGCTTCTCCAGATACTCCCGTTACTGTGGAGAAAGCTCAACTACTGTGTGGAGTCAACCCTGAACAATTTGAACTTTATAAAGAGGCCTCAAAACTGTGAAGATGTGCATCCAATCAATCAGCAATTAACATTCAGTGACTGCAAGTCTACATTAGTATGAACGGGATGCAAGTTTTTTTTTTACATAAATGTAGTCACGATTTATGGAAATATATACTATATTGATTACAAGCCCTCCTCTTCAGATCTAGTTATAAGCAAAGAACAAAAATGAGAACCAAACCAAGCAAAGATTACAACAGGTAAATCCAGTTAATAGATATGTAGTAGTATTCGAGAAGTTTGATACGTTAATGTTACTCACACATGATTTTCATGATTCATAGCCATGTTTTTATTATCTTGTAATGTATGTAATTGTATGTTCGTTGAAAAGTATTCCAGTTTCTCCAACTTTAACTTTTGTAGCGTCTTACAATATGTTACTTTGTTCACGTGTACATCATAAAGTTAACTAAATTTGGCGGGGCGATTGGGAATAAGAATCCTCCTTTTGTATTTACCCTCTGCGAAGAATCAAGGAGTACAGGAAAACCAGCCAGTTCCTTAATACAATATTAAAATTGAATCTTTGCATGTGTGTGGTCGTGGAACAAGCTACAGTAACAGGGAGGAGATTGGTTGAATGGATGTGTAAATAAAGATGAAATTGATAGGATTGGCAGAGACAAAGTTGAAATGGAAGAGCAAGTGTATCTTCTGATGAATGGATGTATATTTTGGCTTGGCCACCCTCCTTACAAGGGGAACTATGTCCCTTCCGTATAGGTGGACTGTGGATCTATATTTTAAGGGTATTCTGAAAATGAAATGATATATTCTCCCAAATAGATTTAATATTTTTTTACACAACAAAACTTTTTCAGTTAGGTTAAATCCATCGCCTTTGGTAATGATAAAAAAAATTGGCCTATGGCTCTTCTTTCCGTGATAAGTGGATTAATCTGTCTCAGTTCATTTAGATTAGTGGTGTTGTAGTTTGTTGTACAAGAATGCATATAGGAGAAAATCAGAGGTAATTGGGAGTTATAGTCTTTGCATGTTTGCTGCAATTAATATAGCATTTTCACCGACTGTTTAGATAGAGCACCATTATTACTCTCTCACCTTTATTTCCCTTTTATCAAGTAGTGGACATATGGTTGTGTGGCATAGGCTAATATGGCTCTTTTTGTATGTCTTTTAAGTTGTTAATTGTTCTCATATTATATGCTGACTCACGTCAATAATTGTAAGAATTATAACGTTATGTTTCATATAATAGCAAGTTTCTATGGTTAGTGGCAATTTTAAATTTTGTGGCATATAAAGAAAAATTCCGTGGAACAGGGTAGGTCAGCCAGCTTGAATTGGAACTTCTTATGCATGCGTGCACAGGCATTCTGGAAGTCATCTTCGTTTGGTTCACGCGATTGCCATTCTTTCTCCTCAACCTGACGAACATTCGTCCATGTATTATTTCTAACTCCAACCCATATATCACTTGCTGAAATAAAGTAATGATGCAACTCTTAGTTCTATGATTATTACTAAACACAAGCGCTCTCCAATCCTTGAATCATGCAAATTCCGGAATCTTATTTGACAGTTACAAATGTAATAATATTTTTGGTTTATATGTTAAGTTTTTTTGGCTACTGCTAAATGGCAGAAGTTAATATGAGTGAATTTTTTTAAACTAAATTTCTAGTTCAAAACTAGTTCGTATTAGGTGTACCTTCTTCATTTGCTTCGAGGTATTGAGCTAGTTTGTCAAATACAATGGTACTTTCAGCTACGAAAAGTTGTAAACCTCTGGCAGTACAATAATCTTCAGCTGCATACCATGACGTATCGTTTCTCACAATGAGTAGACAACCAACATTCTGGATCAAGCTGAATGGTGTGTCACAAGTATCTAAAGAAAGAATACATAACGGCAATAGCCTTTGTAAATTAATTATTGATATTGTATTCTGAATTATTTTGAAATAGATATAAAACATAATGCTGTGCTCTTAATAGACTGCAAACTAATCTTAGCTTAGGATTAGTTTCAAAAAATCATTTATATCAATAGACTTTGAAGTGTAATTATATATTGTAAACTCTCGCATGTGATACGAGATACTGCAGTGTGAAAGATGAACTCTTCACCTAGCCGTGTAGTTGTAGTTGTAGTTTGTGCAATGTTTGAATATTTTGTATTACTGGATGTTGTAGTAATTGAAGAGATTGTAGTTGTTGTAGTTGTGGAAACTGAATGTGACTGAGCTGTCGAGCCTGAAGTTGTGGATATGTTCCCTGTAGACGTAGGAATGGGAGTTTTGCTGCCTTGTGTTGAATCTGTTGAGGTGCTTCCTGCTTCTGTATTAGAAGTACTTGTTGAGACATTAACTGGGGAAGGTTCTGCTGGTCCTGAAAGAGTGCACCTCTTGATGATAATGGTAACATATGATGATAATAATAATTGTAAAATTTTGGAGAGAAAAAGTCGTGAATGGCATCAGAGGAGAGTGAACCTAATGTGTTTTGAATATATTTGATTAGTTTTATCATTAGTTATATTGAAATTTGATATTTCTTCCACTGAGCGTTTATTGATTTGAGGTAGAGTTTTTCTACTAGGCCGAGTCGAGTAATAGCGTAGAAAATGAAGGCCACAAGTGAACAAAACAAGGAAACAGCACCAGAACTTCATATTATTGGTCAGTAATTTTTTTTAATTTTCATTTCTTATCAATATTGTTACTGATATAAATGAAAATTACTTAAAGGAAGTTTTCATACAAGATGGCATATCTCACTGAAGTAAGCAGTGTGGCTATATCTGTAACAAAGGAACTTATGCTGTGACTTACTGGGTTTTAGAAATGAAATTGCTGCAGTTGTCGACTCAAGTACTTCCTCGCCTTGCTTAGTTTCACTGAAAAAGCAGTCAGTGGTGCCTGCAACGAAGGAATAAAAAGAATATTAAGAATGCTTGTATTCTCTCTCGATATCAGAAATTGACCAGTTTCACATATGAGGAAGTATTCACAAAAATATAAATTTTACTTTTCATTTCTATATATATATATATATATATATATATATATATATATATATATATATATATATATATATATATATATATATATATATATATATATATATATATATATATATATATATATATATATATATATATATATATATATATATATATATATATATATATATATATATATATATATATATATATATATATATATATATATATATATATATATATATATATATATATATATATATATATATATATATATATATATATATATATATATATATATATATATATATATATATATATATATATATATATATATATATATATATATATATATATATATATATATATATATATATATATATATATATATATATACTGCACAGGCTTTTGTAAAAGTTTCCGGTTTTAGAAACTGCAAATTCTGCACTGCAAAGTAACTATTATAATAGAGTTCAGTAAATATGTTCATTATATATATATATATATATATATATATATATATATATATATATATATATATATATATATATATATATATATATATATATATATATATATATATATATAATCTTATAATATTACCTGGCCTTTCCATGGATATTGTTACAGCATTACAAGTCTCCTTCACAAAGCAGCGTACTTTGCAAAAGCCTAGAAGAAATTTTTTTATTTTATAAATTTACTCTGCTTCTTTTTAATTTGTTTATTTGAATAGTAAAGTTTTATGTAATATTAATATTAATAATAATAATAATAATAATAATAATAATAATAATAATAATAATAATAATAATAATAATAATAATAATAATAATAATAATAATAATGGGTAGAGCAATGTAATGCATTATCGCATTTAAATTTTTCCAATTAGGGACCTCTGTGGTTCAGCCCATTAAGCTGTAGACTCCTGTTCTACAGATCCCAGGTTCAAATCCCCACATTTGGAGAGAGAATATTTGGGAAAATATTCGGAAATAATAATAATAATAATAATAATAATAATAATAATAATAATAACAATAATAATAATAATAATAGTCCCTGTTGTTGCAGGGTGGGAAGTTTATATATATATATATATATATATATATATATATATATATATATATATATATATATATATATATATATATATATATATATATATATATATATATATATATATATATATATATATATATATATATATATAATTTGTTGGATAGAGTAGCTAAAGGATGGATCATAGAGGGCTGACTATCTCTGCACCCAAAACATTTTTTTATTCAGACCAAAAATAACTGCAAAAGTACCAAGGTTGTCTGCAAGGTCTGTTTCACTCTGCGACTTCAACTAATTTGATGCGTTTGTGGTCACGTTGCTGGCCTTAGTGGGATATGCCTCCCCTGATAGGGAAAAAATGTCATTAATAGCTAACAAATATGCTTACACAAGGATGGTGCGTCAAGCATCTCAGATGATATGGTATGCTTAGGAAGAGAAGCACCAATGTAAGGAGTGAGATGAGGAGAACCCTGAGCAGCTCTTATCAATAAGGCCGCCACCATCAGTATTATCCTGGGGGCCTCTCTTACAATGAAGACCATTTTTCTTGAGCTTAAAAGAAATTTATAATGAGAAAGAAATCATTAATAGCCACGTTCTAAATATACTTAAGGGAGTTTTTTGATTTGCAGTTACGAAGAAACAATTGCTTTTCAGGCTTGGAGGGCTTATGCAGAGAGCAAAACACAAGATTACTTTTGAAAAATGTTTTCTTCTCTCCGATGTTACTGTGTGACTGCAGTTTTCACTGTGGATTTGAGGACAAAGTATCCCGCTTATTCTTCCAGGTATGGATTAATAAGTGATTAATTTTAGATATAAATGCTTCCTTAAATCAGAAGACCCATTAATCTCTCTCCAAGGTCCACCACTCAAAAGAAATGTTAATACCGCACTAGTTAACCGTAAGCCAATAGGATAACTTCATGGTAATTCGTTCTGTAAATGGCATTATATTAGCTACATGTTATTTAGACTTCACGTACATTATACCTTAATTTGACTACTTAATGTGATACTGTATTTCTTTTATACTCTGTTTTCTTGTACAATAAACTACACATTACAAATTAAGTGGCTGTAAATGAGACACTCTTCATTTATTCAAAGTCATAAATATTAAAGTAACTTTCTTAGTTTTTTATGTGAATAATTTGTTGAAAGCAATTTTATATCTATCTATCTATCTATCTATCTATCTATCTATCTATCTATCTATCTATCTATATATATATATATATATATATATATATATATATATATATATATATATATATATATATATAATTTTTTTTTATTTTTTATTTTTTTACACACACACACACACACACACACACACACACACACACACACACACACACACAGAAGTTAGAGGAAATGGTTACAAGCCTTGATGATAAAATTCGGAATATGGATGGAGAAATGAAAGAGAATGAAACACTCAGAGAACAAATAAGATCTTTGGAGGAAGCAAATAAAGCACAAGGGCAGGAGAGAAAGGAACTAGAAAAAAGAATAAAGAAGCTGGAAGGGGAAAAGAGTCAACTAGAATCTAGAATTTCTAATCAAGAAGATAAAAACAAACAGCTAAATGACAACCTAAAGGAATTAGATGTTAGTTCACTGCTATCTTCTGAGAGAGACGAGATTGCTGCTTGGAATGTTCAGATTAAGGAAAACATTGAACAGTTCAGAAAAGAGTTCCAGGAGCTGAATATGGAAAATGATGCCATGAAAACGTCCTTTGCTGATGCACTAAAGGGGAATGTGGCAGTAAAAGAGGCTGTAAAGGTGGTGGCACTGGAAAACATACAAACAGTTGACTATAAAGAGACAGTAATCGAAAAAATGAAAGACGTTGTGATGGAAAGGGCAAACCCACTCATCAGACAGGCACTTGATAAGGAGAAGACAGTGGTAATCTCAGGCATAAGTGAATCCCAGGAGCCAACATGGCAGGGGAGACTTGAAGAAAATAAAGCTAACGTTGTAGGCCTGATAAGAAAGCTTGGAGTAGTATGTGGTCCTGAAGATATTGTAAACATACACCAACTAGGTAAATATTCGAGGGAAGGAAAGCCGAGACCAACAAAAGTAACCTTTGAGAGAGGGGAGACATGTAGGGAAATATTGTTGAGAAAAAAAAGTCTAAAAGACCTTCAAGAATGCAAAGAAGTGTTCATTAGACGATACAGAACACAGGAAGAGATGGGAAAGATCAAAAACTTGTTGCAAGAGGCAAGAAGGTTAAATGATGAAAGAAATGAAGAAGAGAAGAAAAATTTTCGTTACGGAATACTTCCAGACAAAGGGGAGATAAAGAAGATAATGACAGAAGATCAGGGGATGGGGCCTCATTAAGATTGTTATACACAAATGCTGATGGATTAGCTGGTAAGGCAGTAGAATTAAAAGATAGGATTCACAACAGTAAGGCAGATATAGTAGCAATTACAGAGACTAAGTTGAGTGAGGACATAAACAGTGTCACAGTTTTTCCTAAGGGCTTCAGAATACTAAGGGTCGAAAGATCTGAGAGGACTGGTGGAGGGATAGCACTGCTCATAAGTGAGAGGATTCAAGTTGAAGAGATAAACTTGGCTATAGAAAGTGAGTTCAGGGAATTTCTTGTTGCTCGCATAAATACTGGGTCAGAGAGCATTATAATAACTGTTGTATACAACCCACCAAGGAACCAAAATAGGCTTGAAATTTATGAGGAAAGTCATATAGGTACGATTGAAGTCATAAACTCAGTTGTTAACATGGCGCGGGAGAAAAAATGTAGGATTTTGATTATGGGAGACTTTAATCATAAAGAGATAGATTGGATAAATCTTGACCCACACAGTGGTGAGGACTCCTTTGGGGCAAGATTCCTAGATTGCGTACAAGGGAATTTCCTACACCAACATGTAATGGAACCAACAAGAGCCAGGGGTGGGGATGAGCCATCACTACTTGATCTGGTGTTCACAGATAATGTGTTGGATATTGAAAATATTGAGTATGAACCACCAATTGGAAAGAGTGACCACTGTGTGTTGTTGATGGAGTATATCATTGAAGACATTCTTCCTGAGAGTAGAGGCACTGAGGACATGAGGAGGAACTATCAGAAAGGAGATTACATCAAAATGAATGAGCTTTTTGCAGTTATTGACTGGAGAACCTTATTTTACAACAAATCTGTACAAGAAATGTATGACATCTTTTGTGAGAAATATGGGAAGATAGTAGATTGCTGCATACCTGTCACCAAAGTAGGTGTAATTCATGCCAGAGAGAAATGGTTCGATAATGGGTGTAAAAGAGCTAAGGAGTGGAGAGACAAATGCTGGAAAAGGTATAGGAGGAGAAAAAACATAAATGCCTGGCAAACCTACAAAAGAGCAAGAAACGACTACCTAAGTAAAAGGAGAGAGGCAGAGAAAGATTATGAGAGGGACATCACCAGGAAGGCTAAAGAAAATCCCAAGCTTTTCCACAGCTTTATCAGAGGAAAACTGAAGGTAAAAGAACAGGTTTTAAGGCTAAAGAGAGCGGATGGAAGCATCACTGAGACGGACGAAGAGATCTGCAAAGAATTGAACAAGGAGTTTCAGTCAGTATTTACAGTAGAAAATACCCCACCCCCTCAGATTGCAGTGATAGAAGCTCAAGGGCCGGTATTAGAGAACATCAACCTTACAGCCACAGAGGTATGCAAAGCGCTGATGGATTTAGATGTTCATAAAGCTACAGGTCCTGATGACATATCCCCTCATGTGCTTAAAAAATGCGCAAACACAATATCAGTGGCACTAAGTATCATATTTAAGGAGTCATTGGAGTCGGGGGAGATTCCAAGATGCTGGAAACAAGCAAATGTGATACCTATCTTCAAAAAGGGAAGGAGGGATACGGCTCTGAACTATAGACCAGTTTCCTTGACCAGCATAGTTTGCAAACTTATGGAGAAACTACTAAGGAAACATATCTCTCTTCACTTGGAATCCTTCAACTTTTTGTCAGTGAGGCAACATGGCTTCAGAGAAGGAAGATCAACAGTAACAAACTTATTAGAATTTTATGATGAGGTAAGCCAAATCTTACAGGAAAGAGAGGGCTGGGCAGATTGCATATTCCTAGACTTCCAGAAAGCGTTTGACACTGTTCCACATGGGAGACTTATTAGGAAGCTGCAATCAATGGCTAGAATAGGTGGAAATGTCTTGGAATGGATAAAAACTTACTTAGAAGGAAGGGAACAGAGGGTTAGAGTAAGACACTCAGTGTCTGAATGGAGAAGAGTTAGTAGTGGAGTTCCACAGGGTTCAGTTTTAGGGCCACTTTTGTTCCTTGTATATGTAAATGACCTACCAGAGTCTGTAAATTCATTCATGAATATGTTTGCAGATGATGCAAAGATTGTGAAGAAAGTAAAAAACGAGAACAATGGTAGAGAACTTCAGGAGGATCTAAATAATCTGCATGAGTGGTCAGAAAAGTGGCTAATGAAATTCAATACCTCAAAATGTAAGGTAATGAGAATGGGTACAAGTGCAAGAAGGCCCAAGCTTGACTACTCGGTGGCTGGAGTACAACTTCAGGAGACAGAAAATGAGAGAGATCTAGGAGTAAACATATTGGCAGATTTGTCTCCAGAAATACATATAAATGGCGTAGTAAGGGCAGCATATGCATTCTTATCAAATGTAAGGGTAGCCTTCAGGCACATGGACAAGGAAATGTTCAGAAATATTTATGTAACCTATGTGAGGCCAAAACTCGAATATGCAGCCCCCTTTTGGAATCCGCACTTGAAAAAGCACATAGCTAAGCTTGAAAAAGTTCAAAGACATGCCACGAAACTGGTGCCAGAAATACGCAATCTCGGTTATGATGAGAGGGTGAGGGAATTAGACTTGCCATCACTCGAAGCTAGAAGAGTAAGGGGGGATATGGTGACAGTCTTTAAATTCCTTCATGGTTATGATAGAGTGGATAGGGATCGATATTTCGATATGGCTGGCTCTAGAACTAGAGGTCATAGTTTGAAGCTTCGGAAGAAAACTTGTTTGCAGGATGTAAGGAAATACTTTTTCAGTGTAAGAGTAGTTGATAATTGGAATTCGCTAAGCGAGGAGGTAGTTAATGCTACCTCAATCCATAGTTTTAAGGACAGGTATGATAAGTATCACTAAGTCTAAAAATGGAACCGATCAGGAGACGGGAAGATACGAGCTTTGGGCTCTTTCCCGTAAACACAATTAGGTAATCACAATTAGGTAATCACACACACACACACATGGAGTATATCATTGAAGATATTCTTCCTGAGAGTAGAGGCACTGAGGACATGAGGAGGAACTATCGGAAAGGAGATTACATCAAAATGTATGAGCTTTTTGCAGTTATTGACTGGAGAACCTTATTTTACAACAAATCTGTACAAGAAATGTATGACATCTTTTGTGAGAAATATGGGAAGATAGTAGATTGCTGCATACCTGTCACCATGCCATACATGCCAGAGAGAAATGGTTCGATAATGGGTGTAAAAGAGCTAAGGAGTGGAGAGACAAATGCTGGAAAAGGTATAGGAGGAGAAAAAACATAAATGCCTGGCAAACCTACAAAAGAGCAAGAAATGACTACCTAAGTAAAAGGAGAGAGGCAGAGAGAGATTATGAGAAGGACATCACCAGGAAGGCTAAAGAAAATCCCAAGCTTTTCCACAGCTTTATCAGAGGAAAACTGAAGGTAAAAGAACAGGTTTTAAGGCTAAAGAGAGCGGATGGAAGCATCACTGAGACGGACGAAGAGATCTGCAAAGAATTGAACAAGGAGTTTCAGTCAGTATTTACAGTAGAAAATACCCCACCCCCTCAGATTGCAGTGATAGAAGCTCAAGGGCCGGTATTAGAGAACATCAACCTTACAGCCACAGAGGTATGCAAAGCGCTGATGGATTTAGATGTTCATAAAGCTACAGGTCCTGATGACATATCCCCTCATGTGCTTAAAAAATGCGCAAACACAATATCAGTGGCACTAAGTATCATATTTAAGGAGTCACTGGAGTCGGGGGAGATTCCAAGATGCTGGAAACAAGCAAATGTGATACCTATCTTCAAAAAGGGAAGGAGGGATACGGCTCTGAACTATAGACCAGTTTCCTTGACCAGCATAGTTTGCAAAGTTATGGAGAAACTACTAAGGAAACATATCTCTCTTCACTTGGAATCCTTCAAATTTTTGTCAGTGAGGCAACATGGCTTCAGAGAAGGTAGATCAACAGTAACAAACTTATTAGAATTTTATGATGAGGTAAGCCAAATCTTACAGGAAAGAGAGGGCTGGGCAGATTGCATATTCCTAGACTTCCAGAAAGCGTTTGACACTGTTCCACATGGGAGACTTATTAGGAAGCTGCAATCAATGGCTAGAATAGGTGGAAATGTCTTGGAATGGATAAAAACTTACTTAGAAGGAAGGGAACAGAGGGTTAGAGTAAGACACTCAGTGTCTGAATGGAGAAGAGTTAGTAGTGGAGTTCCACAGGGTTCAGTTTTAGGGCCACTTTTGTTCCTTGTATATGTAAATGATCTACCAGAGTCTGTAAATTCATTCATGAATATGTTTGCAGATGATGCAAAGATTGTGAAGAAAGTAAAAAACGAGAACAATGGTAGAGAACTTCAGGAGGATCTAAATAATCTGCATGAGTGGTCAGAAAAGTAGCTAATGAAATTCAATACCTCAAAATGTAAGGTAATGAGAATGGGTACAAGTGCAAGAAGGCCCAAGCTTGACTACTCGGTGGCTGGAGTACAACTTCAAGAGACAGAAAATGAGAGAGATCTAGGAGTAAACATACTGGCAGATTTGTCTCCAGAAATACATATAAATGGCGTAGTAAGGGCAGCATATGCATTCTTATCAAATGTAAGGGTAGCCTTCAGGCACATGGACAAGGAAATGTTCAGAAATATTTATGTAACCTATGTGAGGCCAAAACTCGAATATGCAGCCCCCTTTTGGAATCCGCACTTGAAAAAGCACATAGCTAAGCTTGAAAAAGTTCAAAGACATGCCACGAAACTGGTGCCAGAAATACGCAATCTCGGTTATGATGAGAGGGTGAGGGAATTAGACTTGCCATCACTCGAAGCTAGAAGAGTAAGGGGGGATATGGTGACAGTCTTTAAATTCCTTCATGGTTATGATAGAGTGGATAGGGATCGATATTTCGATATGGCTGGCTCTAGAACTAGAGGTCATAGTTTGAAGCTTCGTAAGAAAACTTCTTTGCAGGATGTAAGGAAATACTTTTTCAGTGTAAGAGTAGTTGATAATTGGAATTGGCTAAGCGAGGAGGTAGTTAATGCTATCTCAATCCATAGTTTTAAGGACAGGTACGATAAGTATCACTAAGTCTAAAATGGAACCGATCAGGAGACGGGAAGATACGAG
>JAXCGZ010004475.1:25000-46107 GCA_037179515.1 Halocaridina rubra
CCTGACAATTTACTGGGTTATTTAATGTACTAGGAGTCGTTATTTTTACTTGATTCTTGGGCTATTTTATATATTCTCAGTGTACATATTCAAGTAAATTTACCTCATTGTGTTAACGAGAAAAACTCTTTGCACGTAGCCCCCGTTTGGTGGTCAGTATCATTTATTTTACACACTAAAACTTATAATATCTATCCATAAAACAATGCTTATATTTAGCATTTATTGCTTCCTCACTTTACGAATTTACATCAAGCAAAGTTTTCTTACGAAGCCTCAAACTATGACCTCTATAGAGCCATTCATATCAATATATCGTTCCTTAGCCACTCAGGGAAAACCATGAAGGTATTTAAAAACCATTACCATATCCCCCTTTCTGCCCTCGTGCTTCAATTAATGGTAAGTCAAACTCCTTGCAACTCAGGTTTGGTACTGTAATTGTATGTTTGTAACCACCTATATACAGAGGCCATTTTTTCCCCTTATAAGGGGAGTGGCTGAGTCAAGGCATAATGCTCTAACGCTTTGGGAAGAGAAAATACAGAGAAGGGGATTCCCATTCCTCTCGCTCTGCCTCATTTAGTCGACTCTTACGACACGCAGGGGAACACGGAGGAAGCATCCTAGCCCCCTTCTCTCAGGGGGATAATTGTAACCATGCTGTTCAGTAAAGAAATGCATGTCACGGAATCCGTCTCTGGTGACAAGTGTATATCACTTCAAATGTTTTCTGGGCAAATTAACCCATTAAACCAGGACACTTTTGCAAATTTCAATGGTAAATAATTAGACATAATCCTTGCCATCCTGATTTGGCTTTTTTTGGCATTCTTATGTGATATATAAACAAGTCTTTAAAGGGCACCCAAACCTCTTGAGTGACTAATGTGTACCTTCAGATCTTAAGGGGATAAATTAGACGGTTACTACTGGCCTCATCAACTACAAACTGTCTTGAACTTCATGAAGCTCATGTTGAGATATAAAGCTTAGATTTTTTTATTGTCATCTTTTTGTTTCATTCCGCCATGAGCTCTCTGAAGTTCCGTAATATTATTGTGAATTTATATATGGTGCTAAAATTACTGTTTTAGTTCAAGCCTAAAGCCTGATTGAATGACTAGAATGAAAACAA
This sequence comes from Halocaridina rubra, assembly GCA_037179515.1. NCBI lineage: Eukaryota > Metazoa > Arthropoda > Malacostraca > Decapoda > Atyidae > Halocaridina > Halocaridina rubra. The sequence continues at coordinate 26,139 of JAXCGZ010004475.1, forward strand.
GAGCCTTAAAGCAATAATGTTATTTTTGATGGATTTATCATCTCACTTGTTTCACTTCACTATTCTGGAGCTTCCTGACAATATGATATGGCAAAAATGGAAATAAAGGAAGGAATGTATGATATTGGAGTGAAAGCTTTATTATATAATTGAAATAAAGGCACATAGATAGATGTCATAATGAAAAGTTCGTTGACACACACACACACACACACACACACACACACACACACACACACACACACATATATATATATATATATATATATATATATATATATATATATATATATATATATATATATATATATATATATATATATATATATATATATATATATATATATATATATATATATATATATATATATATATATATATATATATATAAGTACAAACTGTTAGCATACAGCACTAAATAGTAAGGAAGCCCATCAGTGAAACAAAACTTATAAAACAATGCTATAGCATTGTTTTATAAGTTTTGTTTCACTGATGGGCTTCCTTACTATATATATATATATATATATATATATATATATATATATATATATATATATATATATATATATATATATATATATATATATATATATATATATATATATATATATATATATATATATATATATATATAATATATGTGTATGTGTGTGTGTATGTAGCTGTGCACAGTTGTTGTATATTCCAGACAGTTGAATTTACACAATCTCAAATTATACAAAACTCCAACTAGCAAACGTAATTGTAGTTAAGAAATAAATCTGCTGTAATCTTTGTAATAACATTAATAACAGATATAATAATAATAATAATAATAATGATAATAATAATAATAATAATAATAATAATAATAATAATAATAATAATAATAATAATAAATTATAATAATAATAATAATAATAATAATAATAATAATGGCATTTTCTTCACAGCCAGGGCCAATTCATCTCCTTGACAAAGCTGTTTTCCGTCAACCGTTTAGGTATAATACTTAACACAAATGAACCTGTACTGATAATCGCAAGATATATCCATCAGTTGATAGGAATAAGACCTGTCAATTCGAGCGCATTCCGAGTAAGCTCCATTCGGTTGTTGAAACCCCCATTCAGAGGACTCAACAGAACGCACTCCATACCACTGACGGTCTTTGACATTAACCCACATTTCATTACCTGTAAGTATCAAACCTATTATGATGCCTGTATTGTTACCTGTAATTGTGAATCTAAATTCGTACCAACAAGTATGAAATTTATCTTATGATTCCATTATTATTACGTGTAAGCATCTACCAGAGGTTATAATTCCTGTATTGTTAACCAGATTGTTGCCTGTGTGACTGGAGTTGTGATGCCAGTAATGTTACCTGTAAGTATGAAGACTATATTATGAAACCTGTATCGTTACCTCTGCATATGGAAGCGATATAATGATGCTTGTATTGATACATATAAACGTGACATGGATGATATGATACCTGTGCCGTTACATGAGAGCGATATAATGATGCTTGTATAATTACATGTAGACATGACATGAGAGTAATGTAATGAGGCTTGTATTGTTATATGAAAACATGACATGGATGGTATTATACCTGTACTGCTACCTGTGTGGATGGCTTTTGTGTGGCGATACTTGTAGGTATAAAACTAATAATAGGTTACATTTAAGAATTTAATAGATTTTATGTCCAAAAGTTCATAAGACCTTGCATGGACCCCAGAGAGGAGAATGGATATTAATAACAGTATTTCTTGAAATTACTAAAGTAGGTACTGATTTTAGCCTAAGGACTATTATTTGTTGCTGTAATTCTGTAAATTGTAAATTACAGTTTACAAGAGAATTGAACTGGCAAGGTTATCAGACATCTATACTATTGTTTTGAGGTGAATGAAATGGGAATCGCATTGAAATGTTGGTGAACATAGCAGGAAAGTATGAGGATAACAGCAACACAGTTCCTTGGTCATAAGTGAGGAGATATCAACATTTTATTACCGGTATTGTAGTTTGCTTGCAACATTGTGAATATATACTTAAATCTAAGCAGTCAATATTATTTTATTATCTGAAAAGTATGTCCTTACACTGAAGCTAGTAGTCAGATATACAGTATAAGAAATAACAATCTAGATTTTGGTATTAGTGTGATGTTAACCATTATATCTATGATTAAACAATCCACATTTTTATTGCACCATGTTACTTACCTATATTTACGGAGGTCAAGTAATTTTTCAATATCTGGAAATGAGCAGTAGAAGGTGCTGTGTAGAGGCTGGAGCCAAGATTATTACAATGCAATACAGCTGCTGACCAGTCTTTGAATACCTGCACTATGTTTATGCATCCCAAATTTGGTACCTCATAGAAAGGTGAATCACAAGCTGAAGAAAACAGTTATATAAGAAAGTTTAGCAGTGAAAACTTTCAACTTTATTTTTTTTTTAATTACTGATGGCTTTAGATATTTTCAACCTAGCCTGGCAGTGAAGCTATCAGCTAGCTTCTGTAGGCTGCTCAGGAAGCGTAATTTTGATTATTATATTTATTTATCATACATACACAAATAATTGTAAATCTTGCATTCTCCCTTCAGAGTTTGTAGGTTTGCCACAGACAATGGTAACAAAATACACTTTAAGCAAAGGTAATATTCCCTTATCCGAATAATAATAATAATAATAATAATAATAATAATAGTAATAATAATAATAATAATAATAATAATAATAATAATAATAATAATAATAATAATAATAATAATAATAATAATAGTAATAAAAGTAATAAAATTGGATTTGTTATTTTATATAATATGGAAATCTAATATAATTAATTATATTTTCCAACTTTGCAAACTTAAATAGTTATAGCAATATCGTCCCTAGGTAATATTTCACATGCCAAAAGAATGCTCTTCTAACTTACCAATTGTTGTGGTTGTACTCGAAGTTGATGTGGTTGCTGGAGTAGTAGTTGTCGTTGATGTGGTGGAAGTAGTAGTTGATGTGGTGGGAGTAGTAGATGATGAAGAAGTTGATGTGGTGGAAGTAGTAGATGATGAAGTAGTTGATGTGGTGGGAGTAGTAGATGATGAAGTAGTTGATGTGGTGGGAGTAGTAGATGATGAAGTAGTTGATGTGGTGGGAGTAGTAGATGATGAAGTAGTTGATGTGGTGGGAGTAGTAGATGATGAAGTAGTTGATGTGGTGGGAGTAGTAGATGATGAAGTAGTTGGTGTAGTCGTCGTTGCACCTAGTGTGGTGGAAGTGGTTGATGATATAGTAGTTGACGTTGTCGTAGTAATTGGTGTGGTGGAAGTAGTTATTGCTGATGTAGAGGTAGTCATTGGTGTAGTTGTGGTAACTGGTGTGGTGGAAGTAGTTGTTGGTGATGTAGTAGTTGTCAAGGATGAGGTGGAAGTAGATGTTGGTGATGTAGTAGTTGTCACGGATGTAGTAGTAGTAGTCACTGGTGTAGTCGTCGTGGTAATTGGTGTAGTTGTCATAACTGGTGTGGTGGAAGTAGTTGTTAATGATGTAGTAGTAGCTTTTGATGTAGTTGTAGTTACTGGTGTGGTGGTAGTTGTAGTGATTATTGGTGTGGTGGTAGTTGATCCTGGCGTTGTAGTAGACATAGAAGTGATAGGTGTGGTGATAGTCGTTTCTTGCATATTAGTAGACGTAGTAGAAATTGGTGTGGTAATAGTTGTTATTGGCGTAGTGGTAGAAATAACAGCGGAAGGAGTGGCAGTATTTGTTGTCAGTGTACCAGTATCTGTTGATGACTTGGTTGTAATTGTAGGTGTAGTTGTACTAGGTGGTTCAGTGGTCATAGATAGTGGTAAATTGGTAGTTGTTTGTGGTGCAAAGAAGGTGCCAGCTGATGTGGCAGAGGTGGCAGAAGTTGTTTTGGTTGTTGATGCTGAAAAAAATAATGTCCTCTGCCCAGTAGTGGACTGAGAGGTATTATCTGTTGTAGGGATGATGCCTGTGGATGCTGGAGTTCCCACTGAAGTGCTTGGTATATCTGGTAATGATGTTAGTGCTGAGGAAGTTTCTGTTGTAGACAGTGTTATTATAGTTGATGAGGAGGACATTGTAGGAGTAGGGGTTCCAGCAGATGGTATAATTGTAAGGGTTAATGTAGTAGGAGGGGTTTCTGTTGCTTGGCCTACTGTAGAGGATACTGTTGAGAGAGTTGTTGCAGTATAGGATAATGCAGGGGATGAGGTGCCTTCTGATGAGCCTTCTGTTGCGGATACAGGTACTGTTGTTATTAAAGCCGGTCCTGCCGATGCAACTGCTGTTACTGAAAGAAATGCGTTACGTTATTTGCTGATTTCATAATAGTTTCTAAACTGGGAAATTTAATGAATAAGGTCAGAACCACTGAATGAACATGATAAAAAGCTGTATCACCATCGAAAGTTTATATAGTACAATTACTGTGCTCTAATCAACACTTTTTATGCATGACTACCTGTTTGTTGAGACAAAGTTAAGCTTTTAATGATAAGTTTCGTTATCACTGTTTATACTTCTCTTGACTGGAGCGCTCGTGTATAGGATCAATAAGCAGTGATACTGTACTCACCATCTTTTATGAAAGTGACAGCTTCCTTTTCGATTTCTAGATCAGTCGGTAGAACTGCACGGTTGGAAAAATAGCAGTCAGTAGAACCTGCGGAGATAATAATAATAATAATAATAATAATAATAATAATAATAATAATAATAATAATAATAATAATAATAATAATAATAATAATAATAATAATAAGATACCTGTATTACAAAAAAAAAAAAAAAAAAAAAAAAAAAAAAATATATATATATATATATATATATATATATATATATATATATATATATATATATATATATATATATATATATATATATATATATATATATATATCTCCCCAAACTGTTTTCCTTTTTTGATGTCGGCTACCCCCCAATTAAAGGGGGAAACAGCCAAGGTATATGTATGTATGTATATATATATATATATATATATATATATATATATTATATAATATATATATATATATATAATATATAATATATATATATAACTTTGCATTAGGAGCTCTGTAGAAGTTATAAAGTTAAATTTCTTTCCACCAGAAAGGTTAGAAAATGAGAGCTGGCGAGCTATGCATGCGAGCAGATTCTTGAATGATTAAAAATTGGATTGCCTGACATTAGAATTGGATGGTAAAACTATAATTGGATCATAAGCGATGAGGAAATTGGATAGCTTTGTACTGAACAGCTTTGCAAATTAACCGATGGATAGCTTTGCAGTAGAACAGGTTCGCAGATTAACTGTGATCTGGAGAGCATTGCGTGTGGCAGCCGGGCCAGGTGGTAAAGTGCTCGACTCTAATTCGTCAGGTCGACGTTTCGAAACCCGCCTCGGTCTGAGGTTAGAGAGGGAACTCACTAAGGGGTAGCGGGTACACTCTGCCAAAACCAAAATCCTTCGAAATGGGGCACCGTCCTAGCCCTTACTAGAAAAGGGAGACCGTGACGTAAAACTGGATTATTTGGAGAGCTTTGCAATGGAACGGTTTCAAATATTAATAGGGTGTTTGGATAGCTTTGCAATTGGAACTGGTCTTGTATGTGAGAAAAAGCCTAGACAACTTTACATTAACTCTGTGTTCTTAATTAAAAATAATGTAGGATGACATCTTATTTTACACAGAAATTATAAAATACCTGATGACGAAGTCCTGGCAGATACAGCTGTGCAGGATGTGTTCAGCGTACATTGAATTTTGCAGAAACCTGATTGAGAGATAGATAGATAGACAGATAGTAAAATAGACACAAATGGGGTTTTTCCAGGATCATAACCAACACAACTGCAGTCCATCAATGTAGTTAAGGTCTCAAATATATTGATTGTTTCACACACACACACACACACACACACACACACACACACACACACACACACACACACACACACACACACACACACACACACACACACACACACACACACACACACACATATATATATATATATATATATATATATATATATATATATATATATATATATATATAGATAGATAGATAGATAGATAGATAATATAGATAAATAGAAAGCTTGTGTATCACAGCTAAAAGAAAAATAATCTCGCACACTATTGATACAAAATGAGTAATTTACTAGAATTTCATAAATAATGCCAAAATCTAAGTAAAATGGCATTTGTTATTTTAATTTCATTGTATATCATTTTGTTGAAATCCGATGTAATATTTTCTCAGCCAAGAAATGATTAAACGTTGAATAGGACAATAATTTAAGAAAGCGAAGTAAAAGATGAATTACTGTATTCTGATAGGAATATATCGGCATTTCGTCATTCATAAGTTTATCATTCATATGCGTACTAAGTTTACCTATACATATTCCAGTCTAGGCTCTTATTCATGCATCTTTAGTATTATTATAATTAATATATTATGAAAAATCACCCAGCCTGTATTTTGTCAAAACGTAACAATATGGTACGAAAAATTTTGATGTTCAGTGGATTTTTTTCCAGTTTCTTATGTCACAATTAGGCTCTATGAACTGGGGTTGATACAGACCTGGTTGGAGCTAAAAGTGGATAAAGGCTGGATGCCCTTCCTAACGTTCTACGGTTGGAATCGAACTCGTGATGTCGGCTTGTCACTTCTCCGACTTGCTTGCTCTATCACTGAACTAATGCGGATCTTTAGATGTTTTGTGAAATAAGTTCCTCTCATTGCTAAATTACCATGAGAAAGGAATAACGCAGTTTAATAACAATAAATTATCAAACTATTTCGTCATATATATACTTGTGGTGAGTTTCTGGGCAAAGGTATATATGCGCATGCATACGTACACACATATATAGTCTATTTTATTTTTGGTCATAGGTGATGGCAATAGAAACAGTCAAATATCTTGAAAAGAAGTCCCACACATTATTGCAATCCTTTTCACCATGTATATCTGGATATGAATTATAGAACTCACTGTTTTGTTGATAAGTTGCCCTTTATGATTAGTGTCCTTTTAACAAATGGTGCCTATGATCAGTGCCATTAGTACAATTTGTGAATATAAATTATCCGCGGGAGACAGGAGTGTATTTGTCATTTCTCATGTCTAAGCTAAATGTGCGGTTTATCTCTCTCTCTCTCTCTCTCTCTCTCTCTCTCTCTCTCTCTCTCTCTCTCTCTCTCTCTCTCTCTCTCTCTCTCTCTCTCTCTCTATCTCTATCTCTCTCTATCTATATATATATATATATGAGTGTGTGTGTGATATATATATATATATATATATATATATGTATGTGTGTGTGTGTGTGTGTGTATATATATATATACATATATATATATATATATATATATATATATATATATATATATATATATATATATATATATATATATATATATATATATATATATGTATATATATATATATATATATATATATATATATATATATATATATATATATATATATATATGTATATATATATATATATATATATATATATATATATATATATATATATATATATATATATATATATTTATTTATTTCACTATTTAAAAAAACAAGCATTCGCTTTCCACTGAAAGCATTTTCAATCTTCCACTGAAAACTTTCCTGCTAATTTGTTATACTGTACTGGTAAAGAGCAGTATAACGCTTAAGCAATAAAGTTTTCATTGGAGTGCTGAAAATGCTATCTGTGGAAAGTGAATGCTTGGTTTTATGTAATTTTAGCACAAAAACTCTGCTGTGGATTTCTATTATTATTATTATTGTTTGGTTCCGGTTTTACGTCACGGACTCCCTTTTAAACCAAGGGCTAGGACGGGTGCCTTCTTGCGAGGGACTTGTTTTTGGCAGATGTAATCCTTACTCTAAGTGCACGCCCTTGCTAGCCTCAGACCGTGACGGGGCGCGAACCCTCGACCTGACGCCTCAGAGTCGCGGACGCTATCGCTTGAGCCACGGCGACTACCTATTATTATTATTATAATTATTATTATTATTATTATTATTATTATTATTATAACCAACACTTACAATGAGAGGGTACATTCAGCATTTGTTCACTTATGTCATTCGCAGGTAATAGCCTTCTATTTACCGATGTCCGGAAGTTCTTTCCATTTACGCAACCAACGAAGAGAACAGACATAAGGTAGATTAATGTCACCTTCTGTAGTGAATTCTTTAAGATGCTGAGAAACACGGATTCATTTCTCAAAGGGGGTCCAGTCATGGCTGATGGCTGAAACAAGGAAAAGAAATATTAATTTCTTCAGAGTGAATGAAGGATGTAAAGTGTTGGGTGCATTGAAAGGAGTGATGAAGAATAGAGGGTTGGAAATGAATGTTAAGAAAGTTTTGTATGAGAAAGTGGTTGTGCCAACTGTGATGTATGGATCAGAGTTATGGGGTATGAAAGTAAGTGAGAGACGGAAACTAAATGTGTTTGAGATGAAATGCATGAGGAGTATGATTGGTGTATCTCGATTGGATAGGGTTAGGAATGAAGTGGTGAGAGCAAGAACGGGTGTGAGGAGAGAAATTGCAGCCAGAGTAGATATGAATGTTTTGAGATGGTTTGGCCATGTGGAAAGGATGGATGATGAAAGGCTGCTGAAAAAGGTGATAAATGCGAGAGTTGATGGGAGAAATGCTAGAGGGAGGCCTAGGTTTGAATGGATGGATGGAGTAAGGAGAGCCCTGAATGATAGGAGGATGGATGTGAGGGAAGCAACGAGCGTGCTAGGAATAAGAATGAGTGGCGAGCAATTGTGACGCGGCTCTGATGGGCATCTGCTGTTACCACGGGGCTGCATCTTACAGAGATAGCCCTGTGGTAGGGGCAGTAGGAGGAGTTGGCAGTTGTGAAGCGACACAGGTTGTGGAAGAGCCGGGAGGATGGGCTGTGGCACTCCAGCAGTGCCATCTGAACGGTCGCTAGCTCCCTCGTCATTGCCCATAGAGCAAAGTAATCCCCCTATTTGTTTTCCTTTCTTGATGTCGGCTACCCCCCAATTAAAGGGGGAAACAGCCAAGGTATATGTATGTTATTTGTTATCGGTGTGGGTAGTGTGGAAACTGAACAGATCCTTTATCCTTAAGGATCTAAGAGGAATGATTGGGATGAATTGGCTTATGGTGAATGTGTGCTTTGACTCAACCATCCTCTTTCAAGGAAGATTTAGGCCATTGGTACTTTGCTTTTCTCAAGGGCGATCTAGGCGTGCATGCCCCATGGCTGGAACAGAAAATATACTGTTTATTCCATTTGTTTGTTTGTTTGTTCGTTGATGTGTAATTGTTTATATATTTATTTTGTGTTTGCTTTTTAGTCCGTAGGTCTCTAACCTTGTTTTTATATGTGTAGACTTGCGCATGCATGCATTTGTTTATATGAAGATTGTTCATTTATTGTTTTGTTGAAAAATATACATGTAATATTTACTAGATTATATGGATCAAGTAAAGGCAATGGCCCGATTTCTTAAACAGTGTAATCCTAGGATACCATATTGTTAGTTAGCTAGACACACAAATCTATTTCTATTTACCTTGGCTGTTTCCCCCTTTAATTGAGGGGTAGCCGACATCAAGAAAGGAAAACAAATAGTGGGATTACTTTGCTCTATGGGCAATGACGAGGGAGCTAGCGACCGTTCAGATGGCACTGCTGGAGTGCCACAGCCCATCCTCCCGGCTCTTCCACAACCTGTGTCGCTTCACAACTGCCAACTCCTCCTACTGCCCCTACTATAGGGCTACCTTTGTAAGATGCAGCCCCGTGGTAACAGCAGATGCCCATCAGAGCTGTGTCACAATCGCTCGCCACTCATTCCTATTCCTAGCACGCTCACTTGCTTCCCTCACATCCATCCTCCTATCATTCAGGACTCTCCTTACTCCATCCATCCATCCAAACCTAGGCCTCCCTCTAGTATTTCTCCCATCAAATCTCGCATTCATCACCTTTTTCAGCAGCCTTTCATCATCCATCCTTTCCACATGGCCAAACCATCTCAGAACATTCATATATACTCTGGCTGCAATTTCTCTCCTCACACCTGTTCTTGCTCTCACCACTTCATTCCTAACCCTATCCAATCGAGATACACCAATCATACTCCTGAGGCATTTCAACTCAAACGCATTTAGTTTCCGTCTCTCACTTACTTTCATACCCCATAACTCTGATCCATACATCACAGCTGGCACAACCACTTTCTTATACATAACTTTCTTAACATTCATTTCCAACCCTCTATTCTTCATCACTCCTTTCAATGCATCTGACGCGGTTCTGTTTTTGGCTAGAATTCCCCCATGGGGGGTTCCTAGCCATACACAGAACTGCGTCAAATGCGTTTATGAAATCCATTTGTGAGTCTAGCTAACTAACAAGATGGTATCCTAGGTTTACACTGTTTAAGAAATCGTGCCAAAGACTCCCAGAACATTATATAACCCGGTAAATTGTTAAGTTAGGTTAGGTTATATTAGTATAGGTTGGGTTAGGCATTAAAAAGCCTAATCTAACATCCTAACCTAACCTAACCTAACAATTTATGGGTTATTTAATGTACTTGGAGTCGTTATCTTTGCTCGATCTGATTCTTTATTTATTTGTTTCTTTATATTATATTTTTCCGTTATATTTGAAAATTATATTGTTCTTCACTTATAATTTGCAGGTTTTTTTTAAACCTTTTCTTTCATTATGATCAGCATATTTATGTCTATTGTCAGTCTGAGCTCATAATTGTGTTGTAAATTCAGTGACTTTCTTGGCCCATGGTATGACCTATAAACTACTAAGTTGACGGGGCTTAGGAAACTGTAGACTATGTAAAATGAGAGAGAGAGAGAGAGAGAGAGAGAGAGAGAGAGAGAGAGAGAGAGAGAGAGAGAGAGAGAGAGAGAGAGAGAGAGAGAGAGAGAGAGAGAGAGAGAGATTAAAATGCCAGGATAGATGTCTACTTTCACACCTTAAGAAAAATCTCATGAAATATATTTATTTTGTTATAGGTTGCCTGAGAGAGAGAGAGAGAGAGAGAGAGAGAGAGAGAGAGAGAGAGAGAGAGAGAGAGAGAGAGAGAGAGAGAGAGAGAGAGAGAGAGAGAGAGAGAGAGAGAGAGAGAGAGGTCAAAATACTAGCATAAGTGTTTACTCTCACGACTCCAGTTAAGAGAAATCACATGAAATTTATTTACTTTGGTATAGAATACTTCAATCCCAGTTAAGAAACTTGTTGATTGAAATATTTTTTGTTGTTGCTTTAGATGTATTTATAAGTTTGTATGTTTAAACCAGTGTTTATTTTATTTTATTTTATTGTTATTATAATTATTTTAGATTGATTTTAATGACAATAATAATAGTAATAATAATGATAATAATAATAATAATAATAATAATAATAATAATAATAATAATAATAATAATAATAATAATAATAATAATAATAATAATAATAATAATAATAATAATAATAATGAATGATTTCGGTTTTACGTCTCGAACTTCCTTTTCTACTAAGGGGTAGGACGGATGCCTTCTTGCGAAGGACTTGTTTTGGCATGTGTAATTGTTACCCTGAGTGTATGCCCTTACTAACCTCAGTCCGTGACGGGGCGCGAACCCTCGACCTGCCGACACAGAGTCGCGGGCGCTACCATTTAGCCACGGAGACTACAATAATAATAATAATAATAATAATAATAATAATAATAATAATAATAATAATAAATAATAATAATAATAATAATAATAATAATAATAATAAAACTATACGTTTTTGCTGACAAAATTTTGAAGTAAAAACTTTGTTCGTGTAATATAGTCCTTTTTTTTATGAATGACATCAGGACACCAGGACAAAAAAAAAAAATAAAAACTGCCCTCATCGACCCTGGACACGAAGAAAACTTAAAGTAAAATGAAACTGAAATGTGAGTGTTGTGGACTCTCAGATGTGAAAGGATAATAAGAGATCTGTAACGAATATCCAAGAATATTCGGTGTTGATGTAGGCATAGAAAGAGAACCATTACTGAAGAAAGACTTTACATCGAACTGCCATGGACAGTCCTATTTAAGTCCGAAGGACCCTTCACCTGTAGTACCACAACGGGCGGATGATGCCATGGACCAACCTACTACATGATTGTTTTTGGCAAAACAAGTTCAAGGCTTAGAAGTTATTAAATCTCAGAAAATATTAGGTTTCTGAGATAATGCAAAAGGTAAAAATTGCAAAAGAAGGATAATGTATGGAAAACAAGGCATTAACGTTAAGAAAGAAGTTTTAAATACTGAATCATAAATTCCGTTTTTTAAAATTCATATTTATGGTAAGGAACATAAAAAAAGCTTAAATTGGAAAGAGAATAAATAGATAAATAAATACACACATATAAGAAACTACATAACTAAATGAATTCACAAAACTAAATACTTACTCTCTCTTACAGAGGCTGATATAAATGCAAACGTGTTATTGCCGATACGGTCAATGAGGGAATAAATACGTTGAAAACCTTCCTTTGTTTATGGCTACACGCGCAGTAATCTACTTTTGTCTTCCTAATTCATCATGCCTACGCAAGGTTAATTCCCAATAAATGACATTAATCTTCACAATCTCGCATTTGTTGATCCCTGTAGTTATGGAGTTACAGTTGGCTTGAATATGTAGCGTCTATATTAAGGGACATGAGGTTAATCCCGCCTCTTGACGTGACGAAAAAGTAAAATTTTCACACGTTCAAGCAAACACATTATTGTACGAGAAATTAAAGTTAAAGTTTGCCTGTGTTTCAGTTCCGTTATCCATCTGAGATGCTCCTCAGAACGTCAGCCGGGGCAAGCCCCAACCCCCAACTGTGGTGCCCATCCACAGCAGTAACCTTCCCAGTAAACTGCTTAAACTCTCGGTCCTGAGCGGGAACCGATCTGTCGACCTCACGAATACGAGGTCAACGCATTACCACTGTACTAGCCAGAAGGCTAAGGAACATATATCTGCCCCTGACCAAGATTTTAGCACGAGGGTCTGCCCCTCTCTTTTTATCTCTTACTTTATTTAATTTTCGTGCTTTTCTCTCCAATTCCCTTATATCCTTAATCATCTCCCCTTTTCCCCCTCCTATCCTATCCCATCCCATCGTTCGTTCGTTCGACCAAGATTAAAACCTAGGACACATCATCAGGGCACCTTAGCAAGCATTAGGTATTGGTGATTTAAATCTCTGCGAGGGGTAGAAATATGTTTCATGTTTCCATATACGAGTGGAATAAAGTTTTTAAGTTGTAAGTCTTCAAGAAAATTGTGTCAAAGAATCATTTCTGGACGAGAGGAATGTTACTCTTCAACTGGGATATTCGATGCATAGTCTTTCTTCAAGGCCTACATATATTTTGCAGTTTTCTCCGATGCCTTTTATGAATATATATATATATATATATATATATATATATATATATATATATATATATATATATATATATATATATATATATATATATATATATGAAAGATTACACATACCTTAGGGGTCCACAACGAAATAAAAAAAAAATATCGGTAATTGTTCCTTTGGTATCGTTAAGTCTAAGAAACGGTGAACTGAAACAAGATAAATATAGCCTACGAGAGAAATGGAGTCATCATTGCTGATTTATACTAATAGAAACATTAATTTAGATAATGAGGCTTATTTTTATTTCTTTATGACGTCAAATATGCAGTACGCAACCACTTGCTAAGTAAAATGGTTCTATGAACGATAATGCATCGTAGCAGCTTAATTAGCAGCCCGTATATTATTATTATTATTATTATTATTATTATTATTATTATTATTATTATTATTATTATTATTATTATTATTATTATTATTATAAATGCATCATACTATAATAGTCGCTTAATTGCCAACCGTATATTATCATTAATGTTGTTATTATTATTGCATCTTATCATGAAAGTTGACCACCATTGATATAAATGAACCAAATTGACAGTTTCTTCAAGCCATTTTTGTCCATCTATACTCTCTTGTCAAATGTTTTGCGGCAAGAGTTGAACTAAGACAATTAGGCGCTTCTTAACCTAATTTTATAAGATACAAAATAGTTATCTCTAATGGTTGCCTTAATTAGTAAAAATAATCCTATATCCAAGCTAATTTTAAAAAACATATTTTCCACTAGTTTCCAATCTTTTCTCCGGGACATTATCTTAGCCATAATTTAATAATAAAATTCATATATTTTATCTTTTAATTTCTTTATTTTCATATTCTGCTAAACAGTATATGATTTACACCTATATTTAGGGCGCTGATTTGCAATATTTTCTCAAGTAGTCACCGTGGCTCAACCGGTAGAGTCCGCTACTCTGAGGCGTCAGGTCGAGGGTTCACGCCCCGTCACGGTCTGAGGTTAACAAGGGCATGCACTCAAGGTAACGATTACCTCTGCCAAAACAAGTCCTTCGCAAGAAGGCAACCGTCCTAGCCCTTGGTTGAAAAGGGAGTCCGTGACGTAAACCCGGAACAAACAATTTGCAATATTTTCTCAATAGAATCCATTATTAATTTATTTCTCTATAAATAGTATCGCTTAGTATAATAAGTGATTAAGCACATCGTAGATTATATTGAACTATCGAACCATCTCATTTGTCTTCTACACATCCACACACATTCCACCTCTACGTCTTCTTACATAAAAGAGAAAATCATTCGTAGTTTACACATGACGCAAGTCCTAATCTTTTCCACTTTCCGATTTTAAGAATTTACATTCTCTAATTTTCATTTTCGGCATTTGGATAATCGTCTGTTTAAAAGTTTTCCCTGTTTATTTTTTTTATTTATTTTTCTTAGTAGTTCGGTTGTGTTGCAAACCCAAGTTGAACGGTAGATCTAAGTTTCTATAATTTTTTTTTTATTTTTTTTTATTTTCGGTGTCGTCATATATAAATGGAAGTGTTAGAAAGGAGATAATTTGTATTTGTTTATTTATTTATTTAGTAAATTATTAATTTTTGAGCTATAGAAAATTGTAGGAAACAACTTAAAGGTAGGTGGCGCTGTAAGCTAACAGAGCTTGAAGACATGTAATTTAAAAAAAGTTGGAATCATAACCAGTTTTCACCATATGCTTATGTAAAACGTAAGCAGTAGCCAAGAATATATAATTTCAGTACATGGCCCGATTTCTTAAACAGTGTAAACCTAGGATACCATATTGTTAGTTAGCTTGACACACACAAATGGATTTCATAAACGCATCTGACGCTGTAGAAACTGGAGAGTTGTATTGATATGGGCCCGATTTCTTAAACAGTGTAAACCTAGGATACCATATTGTTAGTTAGCTAGACACACAAAAATGGATTTCATAAACGCTTCTGGCGCTGTTCTGTGTATGGCTAGGATCCCGTACGGGATCCTAGCCATACACAGAACAGCGCCAGAAGCGTTTATGAAATCCATTTTTGTTTGTCTAGCTAACTAACAATATGGTATCCTAGGTTTACACTGTTTAAGAAATCGGGCCCATAGCAATACAACTCTTCAGTTTCTCATATTTGTTCGCTTAATTAAATATTAGGAGTGTATTGCTGATTTACTCGTATTAGATTTGCTTAAGTAACTTCCGTTTCTTGGGTCACCAGTAGCCTCCATTTAGGGTGAACACAGAGTGTGGCTGGAGAATTAAGGCTCAATGCCCTTCCTAGCGCCCCACGGTGTTCTCGATCTGTCAGCTCTCGAGTCTAGCACTCTGACAATTTAGCCACCGTGACTTGAGTGAGGTTAGGGTTTTATTGCTATGATCTGATTTTAAGCTACTGTATATACTGAGAAGGTTAGTATTTTACTATTTCAAAAGCATTTTTGAAATTTAAATAATTTACGTCTGTCAGCAATATGTTTAAAATACGCCGTAAGAAAATATTTAAATAGAGAGAATATGTTGTTGAAAAACATTTTACATTGGAATACGTTTTCTTTGTAACCCAGGTTTCGGAATGTACAAATATACATTTTTTAACATAACATTTAGTGAAGCTAAGCATTGTAAATGAGGGTACATTTTTTTTTTAAATTACAAATATCTCTCGAATATGACAGAGGATTTAGACTTGCATGCAGTGGTGCTGTTTATGGAATTAGATTTTTCCCCATCAGCGTTTCACCAAGGATACTGTAGTCTCCGTGGCAAAATGGTAGCGTCTGCGACTCTGATGTGGCAGGTCGAGGGTTCGCGCCCCGTCGCGGACTGAGGTTAGTAAGGGCATACACTCAGGGTAACGATTACGTCTGCCAAAACAAGTCCTTCGCAAGAAGGCAACCGTCCTAGCCCTTAGTTGAAAAGGGAGTTCGCGACGTAAAACCGAAACCAAACCAGTGTTTCACCAAGGATGACATTTGTGCATGAATATATTTTCGTTTTTGGATAGTTAAAGTTAAGTATTTCCTTTGAGAGAATTATCAAATGTCCCTTAATGGCTTCTGTGAAAGCCGTAAGATAAATGTAAAAGAAATAGTGTTGTTGCTAATATCGTTGGAATTGTAGTTGTTATAGGGTCTGCTGACACTTGAGTTGTCGTAGATGTTGGTAAGTTTTACTGTTGTTTGCGAAACCAGATGTGGTTGAGGATGACATTCGTGCATATATATATATATATATATATATATATATATATATATATATATATATATATATATATATATATATATATATATATATATATAATGGGGATTCGGTTTTACGTCACGAACTCCCTTTTCTACTAAGGGCTAGGACGGTTGCCTTCTTACGAAGGACTTGCTTTGGCAGATGTAGTCGTTACCCTGAGTGTATGCCCTTACTAACCTCAGTCCGTGACGGGGCGCGAACCCTCGACCTGCCTCCCCAGAGTCGCAGACTCTACCATTTTGCCACGGAGACTACATATATATATATATATATATATATATAATATATATATATATATATATATATATATATATATATATATATATATATTATAGTTAAAGTTAGGTTTGTCCTTGGAGAGAATGACCAAGGACCCAATGGTGATTTCTGCGAAAACAGTAAGATAAATGTAAAAGAAATCAAGCTATTAAAACGGTTCTGCTACTATGTAACACCTTAAATGTACTTTCTTCGGTAGGTTTTATTCCGATCTATCATTATTTCAGGCTTTTATAACATAACATCTTAAGATATCGTGACTCTGCTGTCACCTCAAAGTGATAATACACTCAGTTACTTTTAGTAATAATCAAGTTTTATCGTTTTACTCTTTAAATTACAGAAGGATAAGAATAAGATATTATTTGGCGTAAAGTTAAAAACATATTCATCAATCTTATTCTTGATCCATGTGCTTTGTTGCCATTCATATGTGTAATGATACATGATTTCTGTGTTCCTTAGCATACTTTTAGATATCTGAGTGCTCAGTTTGATAATAAGTTAAGGATGTCATCACTCTTTCTGGCACACAAAGCTAAACGACATAGTACAAGTGCTTTCCAATAATTTGTAACCGACTTCTCTGCTTAAATGACCGCATTTGGTGCAGTCAGGAGCCAGGCCTAATCCCCACTCGGTAGTTTCCACTTCTCGTAAATTAAACCATTCACAACCTTGTACTCCTACCCAGATATCATCAGCTGCAATAATAATAATAATAATAATAATAATAATAATAATAATAATAATAATAATAATAATAATAATAATAATAAGCTTCCGTCGTTGGCGAAATTTTTATTTCCAATTCATTCTCAGATAACCCAAAGACATAGACCCAGAGCTATTTGTAAAACTCACCCAAAACACCTCCAGATAAATACGATGCAATTAGAGTCGACTCTGAAGACGTTGAAGCGAGAAAGAGCTGCGAAGAAATACTTTCACAGTATTGTTTAGCTCTCTCCCAGGCTTTAGAGTTAAACACGTAGTAAAGACAACCGAGGTTCGGTACCCAGATAAACGGAAGGATGCAGGCTGTAGGACGTAGGGTAAAATAGCACATTCAATATCTAGTACATCAGAAGAATGACTTTTTAAGTATTTTTTTCTTCTGATTAGGCTATACCTTATAGAGCTTATTTATCACGCGATTGGTATTGATATGTGTAAATGTTATTTTCACTACGAATCGACCTCAAACTAATATGGAAACTGTTTGAGGAACTTAGTATGATGTTAAATGATTTTCTTATTACTGTTGATGGTGTCTTATGCAGTAAATGCACATGAAAATAACCTATGCAATATGTCAAAGTTACTTCCTGACCCAGTTAATCTTTCAGCTTGATACTGTCAACAATGGTTGATCGTTTTCTTTTATAATGGTTCCATGCAGTTTAAATAGCATTGATGCCTTTCATCCCCCAGGATACACAGGTCCATTAGCTGGCAGTATATTTTTTTCTCTCTCTCCTTCTGTAACATGCAAGTTTCTTATTTAATTTCATAGATATTTATCCATGCAGGATAAATTTCATATTCCTCACGATTGTTAAGCCTTAGTGAAACATACGAAATAAGAGCGACAACGACAACTGATGTCTTGAAAAGTTCCAAAAATGATATAGTTTTGGTTAACTACTGATATCTATTCACAATCACTTTACCAAAGTCCGGGCAGAATATCTTAAACGCTTCTTGTACTCCAGCATAAAGATTTATTATTATTATTATTATTATTATTATTATTATTATTATTATTATTATTATTATTATTATTATTATTATTATTATTATTATTATTATTATTATTATTATTATTATTATTATTATTATCTAGGTAATAACAATAAGATCAATCAGTAGAGAATCCCTAAGAACCCTTATAGTACTTTTGAGTCAGTCATCATCTTTACTTTGTCCTCCTTTACCCGACTTTATGGCAGTAGTTGTAGTTTGAGGAGTTGATGCAGTGGAAGAACTTGTAGTTGCTACTGTGTTTGTAGTTGTTTTTGCTACCTGAAATGAAAAAGTTAATTGTGCTGTAATAAGTATTTGACTACTAGGAGTTGGTAAATACGTGATAGTTGTTGTGTCAAAACTGGTATTGTTTGAAGGTGTCGTGGTTACCTCAGAGCTATACGAGTCAATATTATTTGCTATACTTCTTACCGTCATTGTTGTGCTGTCAGATACTGTGGTTGGTACTACAGTAGAAGTTGTCTCAGCAGTAGTTATAGTTGGACTGACGGTAGTTGGGGCATTTGTGCTTGTTAATTCTGTAGTTGATGTCGTGGTCGATCCAAACGTGATTGGTGTTGATGAAGTGGTTATTTGGTATCCTATTACTTGGGTTGTTGTAGTCGTAGTTAGTATATCAGTAGTTGATGTTAAGGCATTCGTTGTCGTCGGCGATCCAGATGTGGTTGGTGATGTTGATAAAGTCGTTGGCTTTGTAGTGGTTATTTGGTCTTCTGCAATATCGGTTGTTGTTGTAGTTGTTGGAAAGACATTTGTTGTCGTTAATGATCCGGATGGTGATGTTGCTGAAGTCGTTGGATTTGTAATTGTTATAGTGTCTGCTGACACTTGAGTTGTTGTAGATATTGGCATGACAGTGGTCGTTGGGGATCCAGATGTGGTCGGTGATGTTGATAAAGTCTCTGACACTGTGGTGGTTACTTGGTTTGCTGAAAATTGGGTGGCTGTCGTAGTTGTTGGTAAGGCATTTGTCGTTAATGATCCGGATGTGCTTGGTGTTGTTGATGAAGTCGTTGGAATTGTAGTTGTTATTGTGTCGGCTGACTCTTGAGTTGTTGTTGTAGATGTTGGAATGACAGTGGTCGTTGGTAAGGCATTTGTTGTCGCTGGTGATCCAGATGTGGTTGGGGATGTTGAT
>JAXCGZ010004476.1:0-20000 GCA_037179515.1 Halocaridina rubra
TAATATCTCTTAATTTATAATTAGTAAAGCCAGTCTCCTATACTCATAAACGAGAAAATATAATTTTTGCTTTGGGCATGAGCAAAAGGTCTGTAAACTTATAACAACCACCTAATATATATGTGAGACTTGTCTAAGAACTGGTTAGCTTCTTAGCCTGGCTGTCGTCTGTTGCCTTAAAGCCAACAAAAATCTTTTATCTGAAAATACGCCGTATCCAGTTTTATGATCGCATTCACTCTGTAATGATCTTCACCTCTTCTTCTTATTCTTATTTAACATATTACTATAATAATGATCGCACTACTATTATTAATTTTATTTTTTATTATTCTGGTATCTCTAATTCCTTACATAGTGGCCTAAAAGGTTTCAGCCTCTGCTCTCTAAGAAGACTCAGAATCTATCCTACATGTTAATTGTCTTAAAAAAAATTTAAATCTCACACTATGATTTTTATCACTACAAGTATCGCCTTTGTACAAAACCGGATCTCCTGTTTATATGCCATTCTTAATTCTTTTGAAAAGTATTCCCCAGTTGTAACATGTGGTTTATGCATCCATTTTTAAAGAACGTTTCTCAAAAGTTAGACTGATTCTCTTTTAGCTCCCAATATAGTTCTCTCTCTCTCTCTCTCTCTCTCTCTCTCTCTCTCTCTCTCTCTCTCTTCTCTCTCTCTCTCTCTCTCTCTCTCTCTCTCTCTCTCTCACACACACTGTGTGTGTGATCTAGATAATAATCTCCACGTCTTACTAAGCAAAACTTATATCCTCACTTATTTCTACAGGTTATTTCAGCTAGTGTTCTTGAAAATGTGGTAAACCACCACTGCTTTATAACTAAGAAAATATGTATAATGAGACCGCTTTCATTCACTGTTGCCCCTTGTAACGCCTCTATTAAGATGCCAACATTCATCCAAATGAGTGTCAGACTTTAAAACTCACTGCTGGAGCTGTCTTGTCAGCCTCTTTTTGTGCTGAAACTCACATCTTCCTAATTTCCACATATATATCCATAACAGACTCCAAAGTTGTTGTTTTTTTTTAAGAGTGTGACACCGGGACAGGCAGAAAGAGATGGAAAGGATGAAAAACCTGTTGATTCTTCCAGACAAAGGAGAGATAGAGAAGATAATGATAGAAGATCAGGGGATGTAGCCTCACTAAGATTGCTGTTCACTGATGCTGATGGGGTAGCTGGTAAGGCAGTAGAATTAAAGGATAGGATTCGCAGCAGTAAAGCAGATATAGTAGCAGTTACATAGACAAAGTTAAGTGAGGACATAAACAGTGTCAAAATTTTTCCTAATGGCTTCAGAATATTAAGTGTTGAATGATTGAGAAGACTGGTGTAGGGATATCACTGCTCATAAGTGGAAGATTTCAGGTTGAAGAAATAAATTTTGCTATAGAAAATGAGTTCAAGGAATTTCTTGTTTGCTTGAATAAATACCGGGTCAGAGAGCATTATAATAACTGTTATATATAACCCACCAAGGAACCAACATAGGCTAGAAGTTTATGATGAAAGTCATATAGGACAACTGAAGTCATAAACTCAGTTGTTAACATTGCATGGGAGAAAAAATGTAGGATTTTGATTAAGAGCGATTTTAATCATAAAGAGATAGATTGGATAAATCTTGACCCACACTGTGGTGAGGACTCATTCGGAACAAGATTCCTAGATTGCGTAAAAGGGAATTTCCCACACCAACATGTACCAGAACCAACTAGGGCCAGGGGTGGGGATGAGCTATCGCTACTTGATCTAGTGTTCACAGATAACATTTTGGATATTGAAAAAATTGAGTATGAACCACCAATTGGAAAGAGTGACCACTGTGTGTTGTTGATTGAGTATATCATTGAAGATGTTCTGCCTGAGACTAGAGGCACTGAGAACAATAGGATGAACTATCCGAAAGGAGATTACGTCAAAATGAATGAGCTTATTTCAGTTATTGACTGGAGAAACCTTATTAAACAACAAATCTGTACAAGAAATATACGACTTCTTTTGTGAGAAATATGGGAAGATAGTAGATTGCTGCATACATTCCACCAAAATAGGACATATTCATGCCAGAGAGAAATGGTTTGATAATGAGTGTAAAAGAGCTAAGGAGTGGAAAGACAAATGCTGGAAAAAGTGTAGGAGGAGAAAAAGCATAAATGCCTGGCAGACTTATAAAAGAGCAAGAAATGATTAGCTAAGTTAAAGAAGAGAGGCAGAAAGAGACTATGAAAGGGATAGCACCAAGAAGGCTAAAGAAAATCCCAAACTTTTCCACAGCTTATTCAGAGGAAAAATGAGGGTCAAAGAACAGGTTTTAAAGCTTAAGAGAGCAGATGGAAGCATCACTGAGAAGGATGAAGATATCTGAGAGGAATTAAACAAGGAGATTCAGTCACTATTTACAGCAGAAAATGCCCCACCAACTCAAATTGCAGAGATAGGAGCCTATGGGTTGGTATTAGAGATCATCATCTTTTCAGACTCAGAGGTATGTAAAGCGCTGATGAAGTTAGATACTCATAAAACTACAGGTTCTGAAGATATATCCCCTTATGTACTTAAAAATGTGCAAATTCAAAATCAGAGGTACTAAGTATCATATTTGAAAAGTCGCTGGTGTCAGGGAAGATTCTAAGATGCTGGAAACAAGTGAACGTGATAAATATCTTCAAAAAGGGAAGGAGGGATACGGCTCTAAACTATAGACCAGTTTTCTTGACCAGCATAGTTTGCAAAGTTATGGAGAAACTACTAAGGAAACATATCTCTTTTCACTAGGAATGCTTCAACTTTTTGTCAGTGGGACAACATGGCTTCAGAGAAGGTAGATCAACGGTAACTAACTTATTAGAATTTTATGATAAGGTAAGCCGAATCTTACAGGAAAGAGAGGGCTGGGCAGATTGCATATTTCTAGACTTCCAGAAAGCATTTGACACTGTCCCACATGGGAGACTTATTAAGAAGCTGAAAGCAATGGCTAGAATAGGTGGAAATGTCTTGAAATGGATAAAACATACTTAGAAGGAAGGGAACAGAGGGTTAAAGTAAGACACACAGTGTCTGAATGGAGAAGAGTTAGTAGTGGAGTTCCACAGGGTTCAGTTTTAGAGCCACTTTTGTTCCTTGTATATGCAAATGACATACCAGAGTCTGTAAATTCATTCAAGAATATGTTTGCAGATGATGCAAAGATTGTGAAAGAGTCAGAAACGAGGACAATGGTAGAAAACTTCAGGAAGATCTGAATAGTGTGCATGAATGGTCAGAAATGTGGCTAATGAAATTC
Organism: Halocaridina rubra; assembly: GCA_037179515.1. Classification (NCBI taxonomy): domain Eukaryota; kingdom Metazoa; phylum Arthropoda; class Malacostraca; order Decapoda; family Atyidae; genus Halocaridina; species Halocaridina rubra. Next base: position 3,314 of record JAXCGZ010004476.1, read on the forward strand.
AATACTTCAAAATGTAAGATAATGAGAATGGGTACAAGTGCAGGAAGGCCCAAGCTTGAATACTCAATAACATGACCAGACCTTCAAGAGACAGAGAATGAGAGAGATCTGAGATTAAACATACTGGCAGAGTTCCCTCCAGAAATGCATATATATATATATATATATATATATATATATATATATATATATATATATATATATATATATATATATATATATATATATATATATATATATAGAATAGTAAGGGCAGCATATGCTTTCTTAGCAAATGAAAGGTTAGCCTTCAGGCATATGGACAAGGAAATGTCAGAAATATTTTTTTGACCTTAGTGAAGCCAGTACTTGAATATGCAGCCCCCTCTTGGAATCCGCACTTGGAAAAACACGTAGCTGAGTTGGAAAATGTTCAAAGATATGCCACGAAACTGGTGCCAGAAATACGCAATCTCCGTTATGAGGAGAGGCTGAGGGAATTAGACTTACCATCCGTCGAAGCTAGAATATTGAGAGGGAAATGGTAACAGTCTTTAAATTCCTTCATGGCTATGACAGGGTGGATAGGGATCGATATTTTTATATGGCTGGCACTAGAACTAGAGGTCATAGTTTGAAGCTTCGTAAGAAAACTTCTTTGCAGGATGAAAGGAAGTACTTTTTTAGTATAAGAGTAGTTGATAATTGGAATTCGCTAAGCGAGGAGGTAGTTAATACTAACTCAATCCATAGTTTTTAGGACAAGTATGAAAAGCATCACTGAGTACAAATTGGAACCGATAAGGAGACGGGAAGCTATGAGCTTTGGGCTCTTCCCCGTAAGCACAATTAGGCAATAATAATTAGGTAAGTACACACACACACACACACACACACACACACACACACACACACACACACACACACACACAAGATGTTCATAAAGCTACAGGTCCTGATGACATATCCCCTCATGTGCTTAAAAAATGCGCAAACACAATATCAGTGGCACTAAGTATCATATTTAAGGAGTCACTGGAGTCGAGGGAGATTCCAAGATGCTGGAAACAAGCAAATGTGATACCTATCTTCAAAAAGGGAAGGAGGGATACGGCTCTGAACTATAGACCAGTTTCCTTGACCAGCATAGTTTGCAAAGTTATGGAGAAACTACTAAGGAAACATATCTCTCTTCACTTGGAATCCTTCAACTTTTTGTCAGTGAGGCAACATGGCTTCAGAGAAGGTAGATCAACAGTAACAAACTTATTAGAATTTTATGATGAGGTAAGCCGAATCTTACAGGAAAGTGAGGGCTGGGTAGACTGCATATTCCTAGACTTCCAGAAAGCGTTTGACAATGTTCCACATGGGAGACTTATTAGGAAGCTGCAATCAATGGCTAGAATAGGTGGAAATGTTTTGGAATGAATAAAAACTTACTTAGAAGGAAGGGAACAGAGGGTTAGAGTAAGACACTCAGTGTCTGAATGGAGAAGAGTTAGTACTGGAGTTCCACAGGGCTCAGTTTTAGGGCCACTTTTGTTCCTTGTATATGTAAATGACCTACCAGAGTCTGTAAATTCATTCATGAATATGTTTGCAGATGATGCAAAGATTGTAAAGAAAGTAAAAAACGAGAACAATGGTAGAGAACTTCAAGAGGATCTAAATAATCTGCATGAGTGGTCAAAAAAGTGGCTAATGAAATTCAATACTTCAAAATGTAAGGTAATGAGAATGGGTACAAGTGCAAGAAGGCCCAAGCTTGACTACTCGGTGGCTGGAGTACAACTTCAAGAGACAGAAAATGAGAGAGATCTAGGAGTAAAAATACTGGCAGATTTGTCTCCAGAAATACATATAAATGGCATAGTAATGGCAGCATATGCATTCTTATCAAATGTAAGGGTAGCCTTCAGGCACATGGACAAGGAAATGTTCAGAAATATTTATGTAACCTATGTGAGGCCAAAACTCGAATATACAGCCCCCTTTTGGAATCCGCACTTGAAAAAGCACATAGCTAAGCTTGAAAAAGTTCAAAGACATGCCACGAAACTGGTGCCAGAAATACGCAATCTCAGTTATGATGAGAGGCTGAGGGGATTAGACTTACCATCACTCGAAGCTAGAAGAGTGAGGGGGGATATGGTGACAGTCTTTAAATTCCTTCATGGTTATGATAGAGTGGATAGGGATGGATATTTTGATATGGCTGGCTCTAGAACTAGAGGTCATAGTTTGAAGCTTCGTAAGAAAACTTCTTCGCAGGATGTAAGGAAATACTTTTTCAGTGTAAGAGTAGTTGATAATTGGAATTGGCTAAGCGAGGAGGTAGTTAATGCTATCTCAATCCATAGTTTTAAGGAGAGGTATGATAAGTATCACTAAGTATAAAATGGAACCGATCAGGAGACGGGAAGATACGAGCTTTGGGCTCTTTCCCGTAAACACAATTAGGTAATCACAATTAGGTAATCACACAGAAGATTAGGGGATGGGGCCTCATTAAGATTGTTATACACAAATGCTGATGGATTAACTGGTAAGGCAGTAGAATTAATAGATAGCAATTACAGAGACTAAGTTGAGTGAAGACATAAACAGTGTCACAGTTTTTCCTAAGGGCTTCAGAATATTAAGGGTTGAAAGATCTGAGAGGACTGGTGGTGGGATAGCACTGCTCATAAGTGAAAGGATTCAAGTTGAAGAAATAAACTTGGCTATAGAAAGTGAGTTCAAGGAATTTCTTGTTGCTCGCATAAATACTGGGTCCGTATTGTATATAACCCACCAAGGAACCAGAATAGGCTAGAAGTTTATGAGGAAAGTCATATAGGTACTATTGAAGTCATAAACTCAGTTGTTAACATGGCACGGGAGAGAAAATGTAGGATTTTGATTATGGGAGACTTTAATCATAAAGAGATAGATTGGATAAATCTTGACCCACACAGTGGTGAGGGCTCATTGGGAACAAGATTCCTAGATTGAATACAAGGGAATTTCCTACACCAACATGTAATGGAACCAAAGAGGGCCAGGGGTGGGGATGAGTCATCACTACTTGATCTAGTATTCACAGATAATGTGTTGGATATTGAATAAATTGAGTATGAACCACCAATTGGAAAGAGTGACCACTGTGTGTTGTTGATGGAGTATATCATTGAAGATATTTTGCCTGAGAGTAGAGGCAATGAAGACATGAGGACGAACTATCCAAAAGGAGATTACATCAAAATGAATGAGCTCTTTGCAGTTATTGACTGCAGAACCTTATTTTACAACAAATCTGTACAAGATATGTATGACATCTTTTGTGAGAAATATGGGAAGATAGTAGATTGCTGCATACCTTTCATCAAAGTAGGTGTAATTCATGCCAGAGAGAAATGGTTCAATAATGAGTGTAAAAGAGCTAAGGAGTGGAGAGACATATCCTGAAAAAGGCATAGAGGAGAAAAAACATAAATGCCGGGCAAACCTACAAAAGAGCAAGAAATAACTACCTAAGTAAAAGAAGAGAGGCAGAGAGAGACTATGAGAGGGACATCACCAGGAAGGCTAAAGAAAATCCCAAGCTTTTCCTCAGCTTTATCAGAGGAAAACTGAAGGTAAAAGAACAGGTTTTAAGGCTAAAGAGAGAGGATGGAAGCATCACTGAGATGGATGAAGAGATCTGCAAAGAATTGAACAAGGAGTTTCAGTCAGTATTTACAGTAGAAAATACCCCACCCCCTCAGATTGCAGAGATAGAAGCTCAAAGGCCGGTATTAGAGAACATCAACCTTACAGCCACAGATGTATGCAAAGCGCTGATGGAGTTAGATGTTCATAAAGCAACAGGTCCTGATGACATATCCCCTCATGTACTTAAAAAATGCGCAGACTCAATATCAGTGGCACTAAGTATCATATTTAAAAAGTCACTGGAGTCAGGGGAGATTCCAAGATGCTGGAAACAAGCAAACGTGATACCTATCTTCAAAAAGGGAAGGAGGGATATGGCTCTGAACTATAGACCAGTTTCCTTGACCAGCATAGTTTGCATAGTTATGGAGAAACTACTAAGGAAACATATCTCTTTTCACTTGGAATTCTTCAACTTTTTGTCAGTGAGGCAACATGGTTTCAGAGAAGGTAGATCAAAAGTAACAAACTTATTAGAATTTTATGTTGAGGTAAGCCGAATCTTACAGGAAAGTGAGGGATGGGCAGATTGCATATTCCTAGACTTCCAGAAAGCGTTTGACACTGTTCCACATGGGAGACTTATTAGGAAGCTGCAAGCAATGGCTAGAATAAGTGGAAATGTCTTGAAATGGGTAAAAACTTACTTAGAAGGAAGGGAACAGAGGGTCAGAGTAAGACACTCAGTGTCTGAATGGAGAAGAGTTAGTAGTGGAGTTCCACAGCGTTCAATTTTAGGGCCACTTTTGTTCCGTGTATATGTAAATGACCTACCAGAGTCTGTAAATTCATTCATGAATATGCTTGCAGATGATGCAAAGATTGTGAAGAAAGTAGGAAACGAGAACAATGGTAGAGAACTTCAGGAAGATCTAAATAGTCTGCATGAGTGGTCAGAAAAGTGGCTAATGAAATTCAATACTTCAAAATGTAAGGTTATGAGAATGGGTACAAGTGCAAGAAGGCCCAAGCTTGACTACTCGGTGGCTGAAGTACAACTTCAAAAGACAGAAAATGAGAGAGATCTAGGAGTAAACATACTGGCAGATTTGTCTCCAGAAATACATATAAATGGCATAGCAAGGGCAACATATGCTTTTTTATCAAATGTAAGGGTAGCCGTCAGGCACATGGACAAGGAAATGTTCAGAAATATGTGAGGCCAAAACTCGAATATGCAGCCCCCTTTTGGAATCCGCACTTGAAAAAGCACATAGCTAAGCTTGAAAGAGTTCAAAGACATGCCACGAAACTGGTGCCAGATATACGTAATCTCAGTTATGATGAGAGGCTGAGGGAATTAGACTTACCATCACTAGAAGCTAGAAGATTGAGGGGGATATGGTGACAGTCTTTAAATTCCTTCATGGTTGTGATAGAGTGGATAAGGACCGATATTTTGATATGGCAGGCTCTAGAACTAGAGGTCATAGTTTGAAGCTTCGTAAGAAAACTACTTTGCAGGATGTAAGGAAATACTTTTTCAGTGTAAGAGTAGTTGATAATTGGAATTGGCTAAGCCAGGAGGTAGTTAATGCTATCTCAATCAATAGTTTTAAGGACAGGTATGATAAGTATCACTAAGTATAAAATGGAAGCGATGAGGACACGGGACGATACGAGCTTTGGGCTCTTTCCCGTAAAGACAATTAGTAATCACAATTAGGTAATCACCCCACACACACCACACACACACACACACACACACACACACACACCGCGGGACGGGGACGAGCGGCCCCGACACATAGGTACCAGGTATCCCCCCCATATATATAATATATATATATATATAATATATATATATATATATATATATATATAATATATATATATATATATACACAGTAATTATGTGTCTTAGGTTCGAGTTCCGGTAAGGAGTAAAAAAAAATGACATATATATATATATATATATATATATATATATATATATATATATATATATACTATATATATATATATATATATATATACAGTATATATATATATATATATATATATATATATATATATATATATATATATATATATATATATATATATATATATGTCATTTTCTTTTTTACTCCTTGCCGGAACTCGAACCTAAGACACATAATTACTGTGCTCAGAGGCTATCAACTACAACACTGAAGGTCTAAAAGAGAAACAAACCTTGCAGTTTAATTGGTATACTTGGAATGAACACATTCCGTCTGAATGCCTTTTTGTTCATATTACAGCTTCTCCTAACCTCATTCGTGGCTTCGTTTTTCGCATTTAATTCGGATCTCAGCTATATAGGTATTAATAATAATTAAATAAACACAATACCATTCGTTAAAACATGAATCATATTTTTACCTCTGACCGGGACTCGAACCTAAGTGAAATTATTACTGTGCCAAGGCTATCTATCTATCTATCTATCTATCTATATATATATATATATATATATATATATATATATATATATATATATATATATATATATATATATATATATATATATATATAAATAAATATATATATATATATATATATATATATATATATATATATATATATATATATATATATATATATTTATGTGTGTGTGTGTGTGTGTGTGTGTGTGTGTGTGTGTGTGTGTGTGATTACCTAATTGATTACCTAATTGTTTTTAAGGGAAAGAGCCCAAAGCTCGTATCTTCCCGTCTCCTGATCGGTTCCATTTTCTACTTAGTGATACTTATCATACCTGTCCTTAAAACTATGGATTGAGATAGCATTAACTACCTCCTCGCTAAGCGAATTCCAATTATCAACTAATCTTACACTGAAAAAGTATTTCCTTACATCCTGCAAAGAAGTTTTCTTACGAAGCTTCAAACTATGACCTCTAGTTCTAGAGCCTGCCATATCAAAATATCCATCCCTATCCACTCTATCATAACCATGAAGGAATTTAAAGACTGTCACCATATCCCCCCCTCACTCTTCTAGCTTCGAGTGATGGTAAGTCTAATTCCCTCAGCCTCTCATTATAACTGAGATTGCGTATTTCTGGCACCAGTTTCGTGGCATGTCTTTGAACTTTTTCAAGCTTAACTATGTGCTTTTTCAAGTGCGGATTCCAAAAGGGGGTTGCATATTCGAGTTTTGGCCTCACATAGGTTACATAAATATTTCTGAACATTTCCTTGTCCATGTGCCTGACGGCTACCCTTACATTTGATAAGAATGCATATGCTGACCTTACTATGCCATTTATATGTATTTCTGGAGACAAATCTGCCAGTATGTTTACTCCTAGATCTCTCTCATTTTCTGTCTTTTGAAGTTGTACTCCAGCCACCGAGTAGTCAAGCTTGGGCCTTCTTGCACTTGTACCCATTCTCATTACCTTACATTTTGAAGTATTGAATTTCATTAGCCACTTTTTTGACCACTCATGCAGATTATTTAGATCCTCCTGAAGTTCTCTACCATTGTTCTCGCTTTTTACTTTCTTCACAATCTTTGCATCATCTGCAAACATATTCATGAATGAATTTACAGACTCTGGTAGGTCATTTACATATACAAGGAACAAAAGTGGCCCTAAAACTGAACCCTGTGGAACTCCACTACTAACTCTTCTCCATTCAGACACTGAGTGTCTTACTCTAACCCTCTGTTCCCTTCCTTCTAAGTAAGTTTTTATCCATTCCAAAACATTTCCACCTATTCTAGCCATTGATTGCAGCTTCCTAATAAGTCTTCCATGTGGAACAGTGTCCAACGCTTTCTGGAAGTCTAGGAATATGCAATCTGCCCAGCCCTCTCTTTCCTGTAAGATTCGGCTTACCTCATCATAAAATTCTAATAAGTTTGTTACTGTTGATCTACCTTCTCTGAAGCCATGTTGCCTCACTGACAAAAAGCTGAAGGATTCCAAGTGAAGAGAGATATGTTTCCTTAGTAGTTTCTCCATATCTTTGCAAACTATTCTGGTCAAGGAAACTGGTCTATAGTTCAGAGCCGTATCCCTCCATCCCTTTTTGAAGATAGGTATCACATTTGCTTGTTTCCAGCATCTTGGAATCTCCCCTGACTCCAGTGACTTTTTAAATATGATACTTAGTGCCACTGATATTGAGTTTGCGCATTTTTTAAGCACATGAGGGGATATGTCATCAGGACCTGTAGCTTTATGAACATCTAAATCCATCAGCGCTTTGCATACCTCTGTGGCTGTAAGGTTGATGTTCTCTAATACCGGCCCTTGAGCTTCTATCACTGCAATCTGAGGGGGTGGGGTATTATCTACTGTAAATACTGACTGAAACTCCTTGTTCAATTCTTTGCAGATCTCTTCATCCGTCTCAGTGATGCTTCCATCCTCTCTCTTTAGCCTTAAAACCTGTTCTTTTACCTTTAGTTTTCCTCTGATAAAGCTGTGGAAAAACTTGGGATTTTCTTTAGCCTTCCTGGTGATGTCCCTCTCATAGTCTCTCTCTGCCTCTCTCCTTTTACTTAGGTAGTCATTTCTTGCTCTTTTGTAGGTTTGCCAGGCATTTATGTTTTTTCTCCTCTTATACCTTTTCCAGCATTTGTCTCTCCACTCCTTAGCTCTTTTACACCCATTATCGAACCATTTCTCTCTGGCATGAATTACACCTAATTTGGTGACAGGTATGCAGCAATCTACTATCTTCCCATATTTCTCACAAAAGATGTCATACATTTCTTGTACAGATTTGTTGTGAAATAAGGTTCTCCAGTCAATAACTGCAAAAAGCTCATTCATTTTGATGTAATCTCCTTTCGGATAGTTCTTCCTCATGTCCTCAGTGCCTCTACTCTCAGGAAGAATATCTTCAATGATATACTCCATCAACAACACACAGTGGTCACTCTTTCCAATTGGTGGTTCATACTCAATTTTTTCAATATCCAACACATTATCTGTGACCACTAGATCAAGTAGTGATGGCTCATCCCCACCCCTCGCCTTTGTTGGTTCTATTACATGTTGGTGTAGGAAATTCCCTTGTACGCAATCTAGGAATCTTGCCCCGAGTGAGTCCTCACCACTGTGTGAGTCAAGATTTATCCATATCTATCTCTTTATGATTAAAGTCTCCCATAATCAAAATCCTACATTTTTTTCCCGTGCCATGTTAACAACTGAGTTTATGACTTCAATAGTACCTATATGACTTTCCTCATAAACTTCAAGCCTATTTTGGTTCCTTGGTGGGTTGTATACAACAGTTATTATAATGCTCTCTGACCCAGTATTTATGCGAGCAACAAGAAATTCCTTGAACTCACTTTCTATAGCCAAGTTTATTTCTTCAACTTGAATCCTTTCACTTATGAGCAGTGTGTGTGTGTGATTACCTAATTGTGATTACCTAATTGTGCTTACGGGAAAGAGCCCAAAGCTCGTATCTTCCCGTCTCCTCATCGGTTCCATTTTATACTTAGTGATACTTATCATACCTGTCCTTAAAACTATGGATTGAGATAGCATTAACTACCTCCTCGCTTAGCCAATTCCAATTATCAACTACTCTTACACTGAAAAAGTATTTCCTTACATCCTGCAAAGAAGTTTTCTTACGAAACTTCAAACTATGACCTCTAGTTCTAGAGCCAGCCATATCAAAATATCGATCCCTATCCACTCTATCATAACCATGAAGGAATTTAAAGACTGTCACCATATCCCCCCTCACTCTTCTAGCTTCGAGTGATGGTAAGTCTAATCCCCTCAGCCTCTCATCATAACTGAGATTGCGTATTTCTGGCACCAGTTTCGTGGCATGTCTTTGAACTTTTTCAAGCTTAGCTATGTGCTTTTTCAAGTGCGGATTCCAAAAGGGGGCTGCATATTCGAGTTTTGGCCTCACATAGGTTACATAAATATTTCTGAACATTTCCTTGTCCATGTGCCTGACGGCTACCCTTACATTTGATAAGAATGCATATGCTGCCCTTACTATGCCATTTATATGTATTTCTGGAGACAAATCTGCCAGTATGTTTACTCCTAGATCTCTCTCATTTTCTGTCTCTTGAAGTTGTACTCCAGCCACCGAGTAGTCAAGCTTGGGCCTTCTTGCACTTGTACCCATTCTCATAACCTTACATTTTGAAGTATTGAATTTCATTAGCCACTTTTCTGACCACTCATGCAGATTATTTAGATCCTCCTGAAGTTCTCTACCATTGTTCTCGTTTTTTTACTTTCTTCACAATCTTTGCATCATCTGCAAACATATTCATGAATGAATTTACAGACTCTGGTAGGTCATTTACATATACAAGGAACAAAAGTGGCCCTAAAACTGAACCCTGTGGAACTCCACTACTAACTCTTCTCCATTCAGACACTGAGTATCTTACTCTAACCCTTTGTTCCCTTCCTTCTAAGTAAGTTTTTATCCATTCCAAAACATTTCCACCTATTCTAGCCATTGATTGCAGCTTCCTAATAAGTCTCCCATGTGGAACAGTGTCAAACGCTTTCTGGAAGTCTAGGAATATGCAATCTGCCCAGCCCTCTCTTTCCTGTAAGATTTGGCTTACCTCATCATAAAATTCTAATAAGTTTGTTACTGTTGATCTACCTTCTCTGAAGCCATGTTGCCTCACTGACAAAAAGTTGAAGGATTCCAAGTGAAGAGAGATATGTTTCCTTAGTAGTTTCTCCATAACTTTGCAAACTATGCTGGTCAAGGAAACAGGTCTATAGTTCAGAGCCGTATCCCTCCTTCCCTTTTTGAAGATAGGTATCACATTTGCTTGTTTCCAGCATCTTGGAATCTCCCCCGACTCCGTGTGTGTGTGTGTGTGTGTGTGTGTGAGAGAGAGAGAGAGAGAGAGGGGTGCTTACCTAATTGTGTTTACGGGAAAGAGCCCAAAGCTCGTATCTTCCCGTCTCCTCATCGCTTCCATTTTGTACTTAGTGATACTTATCATACCTGTCCTTAAAACTATGGATTGAGATAGATGAACTACCTCCTCGCTTAGCCAATTCCAATTATCAACTACTCTTACACTGAAAAAGTATTTCCTTACATCATGCAAAGATGTTTTCTTACCAAGCTTCAAACTATGACCTCTATTCTTTCAAACTACCGACCTATTGCCTTAACCTCTTCTATTGCTAAACTTTTCGAAATTTTGCTCAATGCTCACTTCTTGAAACGCTTTGAATCTAACTAACTTATCTCCAATCACCAGTACAGCTTCCGCAAGGCAAGATCCGCTGGTGTTCTCTTGTCCTATCTTACTCATGTATGGTCATCTTCTCTGAGGAAATATTGGGAATCCTTTGTCTTCGCCCTTGATATCTCAAAGGCTTTTGACAGAGTCTGGCACAAGGCTCCATTGGCCAAACTCCCTGCCTATGGCTTTACCCCTTCTTTGTGTTCTCTGATTTCCAGTTTTCTCTGTGACCGTTTTATATCTGAAGTTGTTGATGGTGCGACATCTAGCCCTTTCTCTGTTACCAGTGGTGTTCCACAGGGCTCTCCTCTTTCACCTAATTTGTTACTTTTCTTCATCAATTATCTTCTACAATCCCCATCTTCCTCTCTTCTCCATGCCTTTGCTGATGATTCTGCCCTTCACTTTTCCTCTGCCTTTTCTTCTCAACCTTCATCTGCTACTCATAAAAAGTAATCAGTCTCGTATCACTCTTTCTTCTATTCTCAACTCCAATTTGCAGAAAGTATCTTAGTGGGAAACCCAAATCTTTGTTAAATTCAATGCCTCCAAGACACAGTTTCTGGCTATCTCTTTATCTTCTTCTCCTCTTGATAACCCTATTGTCTTCAAAACTAACGAAATTTACTCTCTTAACTCTATCAACATATTAAGAATCCATATAGCCTCTAACTTGTCTTGGAGGAATCACATAATCCAAATTTCTAAATCTTCTTCCAAAAAATTGGGGTTTTTGTTTCGTTTTTGTCATTACTTTTCCTCTTTATAGATACTTAAAATTTATAAAGGTCTTATCCGTCCCTGCTTAGAATACTACTCACACATCTGGGGTGCTTCTTCTTATACTTATGTCCTTGATAGTGTTGAATCTAAGGCAGTCAGACTCATTAATGATCCTTCTCTTACTTCTAATCTGGATTCTCTCTCTCTCTTTGCCGTAAGGTATCTTCCCTTTCTCTTTTCTATCGCTGCTACTTCCATCGCTGCTCTGATGAGTAGGCAAGTTGCATCCCTCCTCCACTGCCGTGGCCGGGTAACACTCACCAAGCGGCCTCATCTCACAGGTACTGTGTGGAGATTTGTAGCTCGCGGATTTGTCGGCACAGCGACTGCTTCTTCCATTCTACCTCCAGACTCTGGAACTCCCTTCCTCTTTCTGTCATTCCTAATTCTTATGACCTATCATCCTTCATAAAGCAGATCTATCGTCATCTCAGGGCCTATTCCTCTATATCTCTGGATTTTCTGTACTTTGAATGTTTTTTTCTTTGTGTAACATTACCTCATCTCTGCCTTGTCCTTAACCTTTTCTTTCCCTTCGTCTTGATCTTTTCTCGTGCCCGGGCATATGAGGCCAGTTTTTGCCTGTCCCGGTGTAAAAAATAAATAAATAAATAAATAAATAAATAAATAATTAATTAAAAATAAATAAATAATATATATATATATATATATATATATATATATATATATATATATATATACACACACACACACACACACACACACACACAACCACTAACACGTGCTAATGCCATGGAATAAATAACTTATGTCAAAGTTGATCGATTGATTTAATCACGTCAGGGTTAAAGGAATGGAGAAATTTAATGTAACACTCCAAAATAAAATTGATGTTTAAAGCTATTGGCCGTTTGATTTTATAGTGAAGATGCTATTGGTTGAACGCCCACACGCATCGGCGCACCCATGTGAATCTTTAGCACTGAAGGTTATAGGTTCTGAAGCTTTGCAAAAAAAATAAATAAATAAATAAATAAAATAAAATAAAAATATCACAGAAAAATGCAAGAATATTAGATTTTAAGAGCTGTCGATGAATGTAATGCATTGAATAACAACCACATTTTTAGTGTAGAGAAAGATATGGCAAGTTTCAATGAATTAAAAACCCAACCAAAAACTGAAAAAGCAATAATGAACTTTACAAGTGATGTTTATCAAAATTTGGAAAATAAATATTTTGTTGCAGGGGTTTTCCTGGACTTGTCCAAAGCATTTGACTCAATAGACCATGATATACTAATAGAAAAACTAAATTGTGTGGGTATTAGGGGAACACCATTACAGTTATTTAAGAGCTACTTGAAAAATAGAAAACAAGCCTTATATTGTAATGGGAAAGCATCTTTGTTGCAAACTATTGAGAGGGGAGTACCACACGGTTCAATACTGGGCCCACTGTTATTTTAAGTTTATATGAATTATATTTCCAATGCCAATAATAAATTCAAATATATTCTTTATGCAGATGACACCAACCTTCTCTTGTATGATAATAACCTTGACCACCTGCATTCTGTTTTAAATAGTGAACTAGAAAAAAATTAACAAATGGGTCTCTGCTAATAAATTAAAGCTAAATGTTTCCAAAACTGACTATATCTTTTTTCAAAATAGATCTGTAGCATACAATATTGGTCAAGTTAATATGAATGGGCATGAAGTTAAAAGAGTTGCTTATAAGAAATTTTTGGGAGTAATTATTGATGAAATTTAAGTTGGAAATATCATATTCAATCTGTCTGCTCAAAACTGTCCAAGATGTGTGAAATTTTGTATAAAATTCGCCATAACCTAACAAATGAGGCCTTAGAAAGCATATACTATTCCCTGTGTTATCCTCATATTATATACTGTTTGTCCATCTGGGGTTGTACTTGGCCGTCAGTTGTAAGGGATGTATTTGTAATTCAGAAAAAACTGATCAGAACTATTACATATAGTGGAAAATATGACTCAACTTCCTCTTTATTCAAGGAGCTAAAGTTGTTTAAATTTAATTACTTGATACAATATTTCTGTCTTATTGTTATACATAGTGATGTTAATGATAACAGTCATAGCAGAAAATTATTTAGATATATTCAACACAACCATGGAACCAGAGGTAACAATATAAATTTGATATGTTCACAGCCGAGAACAACCTTGTACAAATTTTCTATTCACTGTTTTGGCCCAAATTGTTGGAATGCATTACCAGAAGATTTAAAAATAATAACTGGCATAACTTTATTTAAAAAGAAACTCGAACAGCATTTATTTACTATGCAAAATCAAGCAGCTGTTGAATGATAATTAATACAGTATTGATGCATCATTATGTCCAGGCTAAGGTCAGGCTACTGTTTTGTTTTAATACAAGATAAGTATGAGATTGCTATATTGGAGCTTTTGTTAACTATTGCCGTCATACTTTAAATTATGTGAAATGTATATTAAACTGCCTGCCAAGGAGCTCTTGCTCAGCAGGCTAGTGCCTCTGAATATAAAGTACATATTTATTCCTATATATATACTGAATATTTGGCAATAAAATCTATGACTATGACTATGACTAACCAACAATGGGAAGGTAAAAGTTCAAGGCTCTTTCCCGAAAACACAGGTAGGTGAAAATTTTAATGCTTCTGAAAATATAAATCGTGATAAGCAACGTTATATACACAAATATTTTCCAACCCTCGTGACCTCCTTTATCTAAGTAAAAGACGGAAAAGCCTCGAGGGAAACATCTTTTACGCGTGTTGCCACCGGCATGACATGTGCCAAGTTGTTTGATCAAAGATATGAAGACTTTCCAATCTCCTCTGACCATTTACTGTGAAGAAAATGCAGCGAGTAAAATGCCTGCTCTCTATCTCTCGCCCTATGTATGTATGTATGTGATTACCTAATTGTGATTACCTAATTGTGTTTACGGGAAAGAGCCCAAAGCTCGTATCTTCCCGTCTCCTGATCGGTTCCATTTTATACTTAGTGATACTTATCATACCTCTCCTTAAAACTATGGATTGAGATAGCATTAACTACCTCCTCGCTTAGCCAATTCCAATTATCAACTACTCTTACACTGAAAAAGTATTTCCTTACATCCTGCAAAGAAGTTTTCTTACGAAGCTTCAAACTATGACCTCTAGTTCTAGAGCCAGCCATATCAAAATATCCATCCCTATCCACTCTATCACAACCATGAAGGAATTTAAAGACTGTCACCATATCCCCCCCCTCACTCTTCTAGCTTCGAGTGATGGTAAGTCTAATCCCCTCAGCCTCTCATCATAACTGAGATTGCGTATATCTGGCACCAGTTTCGTGGCATGTCTTTGAACTTTTTCAAGCTTTACTATGTGCTTTTTCAAGTGCGGATTCCAAAAGGGGGCTGCATATTCGAGTTTTGGCCTCACATAGGTTACATAAATATTTCTGAACATTTCCTTGTCCATGTGCCTGAAGGCTACCCTTACATTTGATAAGAATGCATATGCTGCCCTTACTATGCCATTTATATGTATTTCTGGAGACAAATCTGCCAGTATGTTTACTCCTAGATCTCTCTCATTTTCTGTCTTTTGAAGTTGTACTCCAGCCACCGAGTAGTCAAGCTTGGGCCTTCTTGCACTTGTACCCAATCTCATTACCTTATATTTTGAAGTATTGAATTTCATTAGCCACTTTTCTGACCACTCATGCAGATTATTTAGATTCTCCTGAAGTTCTCTACCATTGTTCTCGTTTTTTACTTTCTTCACAATCTTTGCATCATCTGCAAACATATTCATGAATGAATTTACAGACTCTGGTAGGTCATTTACATATACAAGGTATAAAAGTGGCCCTAAAACTGAACCCTGTGGAACTCCACTACTAACTCTTCTCCATTCAGACACTGAGTGTCTTACTCTAACCCTCTGTTCCCTTCCTTCTAAGTAAGTTTTTATTCATTCCAAAACATTTCCACCTATTCTAGCCATTGATTGCAGCTTCCTAATAAGTCTTCCATGTGGAACAGTGTCAAACGCTTTCTGGAAGTCTAGGAATATGCAATCTGCCCAGCCCTCTCTTTCCTGTAAGATTTGGCTTACCTCATCATAAAATTCTAATAAGTTTGTTACTGTTTATCTACCTTCTCTGAAGCCATGTTGCCTCACTGACAAAAAGTTGAAGGATTCCAAGTGAAGAGAGATATGTTTCCTTAGTAGTTTCTCCATAATTTTGCAAACTATGCTGGTCAAGGAAACTGGTCTATAGTTCAGAGCCGTATCCCTCCTTCCCTTTTTGAAGATAGGTATCACATTTGCTTGTTTCCAGCATCTTGGAATCTCCCCCGACTCCAGTGACTCCTTAAATATGATACTTAGTGCCACTGATATTGTGTTTGCGCATTTTTTAAGCACATGAGGGGATATGTCATCAGGACCTGTAGCTTTATGAACATCTAAATCCATCAGCGCTTTGCATACCTCTGTGGCTGTAAGGTTGATGTTCTCTAATACCGGCCCTTGAGCTTCTATCACTGCAATCTGAGGGGGTGGGGTATTTTCTACTGTAAATACTGACTGAAACTCCTTGTTCAATTCTTTGCAGATCTCTTCATCCGTCTCAGTGATGCTTCCATCCGCTCTTAGCCTTAAAACCTGTTCTTTTACCTTCAGTTTTCCTCTGATAAAGCTGTGGAAAAGCTTGGGATTTTCTTTAGCCTTCCTGGTGATGTCCCTCTCATAATCTCTCTCTGCCTCTCTCCTTTTACTTAGGTAGTCATTTCTTGCTCTTTTGTAGGTTTGCCAGGCATTTATGTTTTTTCTCCTCCTATACCTTTTCCAGCATTTGTCTCTCCACTCTTTAGCTCTTTTACACCCATTAACGAACCATTTCTCTCTGGCATGAATTACACCTACTTTGGTGACAGGTATGCAGCAATCTACTATCTTCCCATATTACTCACAAAAGATGTCATACATTTCTTGTACAGATTTGTTGTAAAATAAGGTTCTCCAGTCAATAACTGCAAAAAGCTCATTCATTT